>JASFAX010003943.1:0-40949 GCA_030737875.1 Allium sativum
GCGAGAGGATGATAGTGAGATTGATGACTTTTCACGGTAGGGTCCTTAAGATACCTTGCGACCCACGAGGGTTAGTCATGTTGAGCTTCTTAGAGTCCCTAAATACTTCTGTCGATGATCTTGGGTTGGTACCCATGGTGAGAGATTTTCCGGACATATTTGAGGAGGTGAAAGGACTACCTTTGAGACAAGAGATCGATTTCCATATTTATTTGATAGAGAATGCTAAGCCTGTAGCATTTCCTGTATGTCATATGGCTTCGAGGGAAAGGAAATAACACAGTAAGCACGTGGATGAGCTGTTAGAGAGAGGCTTTATTATATGGAGTATATATGAGTGGGGAGCACTAGTCGTATTTGCTAATAAGGCAGATGGCTCTCTCCGTCTATGTATGGATTATAGAGATTTAAACAAGCTCACGAAGAAGAACCGATACCCTCTCCCTTGGATAGACGATTTGTTTGATCAACTAGTATGTACATCTGTTTTCTCTCAATTAGATTTGGCGACTGTGTTTCATCGGATTCGAATTGCATACAATAGTGTAGATAAGACATCTTTCAGGACTCAAGATGGTTTTCGAGTGGCTGAGTATGCCTTTTTGGCTAACCAATGCACCACATATTTTGTTGATTTGATGAGCCGAATATTTAGGGAGTTCCTAAACAAGTTTGTGGTAGTGTTTATGGATGACATCTTGATATTCTCGAGAGACGAGGATGAACATGCATTGCATTTGGAAGAGGTTCTTAGTAATCTTCGTGCCCATCAGTTGAAGGAGAAGTTCTCAAAGTGCCACTTTTGGCGTAAAGAAGTGAGATTCTCGGGGTATGTAGTTTCGGGAAATGGTATAGCGGCGGATCTTACTAAAGTGGTTGTTGTGCTAGATTGGAAGGACAACAGGAATGCGACTGAGGTGAGAATCTTTCTAGGTTTAACGAGGTCATATCGGAAAATTTATTAAGGACTTTGCATGGATTTCAACTTCGCTTACCCACCTTACTAGAAAGAATTTGGTATTCTTATGGGAACCCGCGTAGAAGATTCGCGCATCTTTTTCATTCCTTTTTTATGGTACGCTCTCAACCCTTTTTTAGTTTTGAATTTGAACCTTATCCATCTCCTATCTTTTGAATTAGCGGGTCTTAGAAAATCCTACGGATGGTAGGACATAGTTTAAACATGTTATTAGGACGTGTTATGATTGATGGGTTCAAGTGGATGCAGGTGTTTGCTAGTGGATGCGTATACACACACTAAGCACTATTTAGTTGTCGACAACTAGGACACTAACATAATTGCATTGGATGTGTGTGCACTTTTAATTCACCTTTAATTTATGGATGAAAATTGGGTGTTTATCATATGAATGTTGCAATTTATTTATAATGGTTGTAGCATGCATGTAGAACCTTATGTACCATTAGTATTCTCTTGCATACATTTTGGACGCATGGCACTGACATAAATTGCATAAAAGGAGGTTGACTGAATCTATGCACCGCCAAATTTCTCACATTCGTTAGGGACATACACTTCTTTTTGCATATGTTCATGAAGAGCATTGGAAATCCCAGGGACAATGGATGCCCATGATTGGTGGATGAGTAGATGGATGCAGATGATGGTGTGATAACATTTATGACATTCTTCTAGCCCTGGAGATTTTAGGGATGAAATCCTTTAAGGAGGGGAGAATGTAACAACTCGAATTTTTAATAAAGTAATATAAATAAAAGATTAATAAAATAAATGTTAATTAGAAAAATATTGGGAAATGGGCAACAAGGTTTATGCCATTGAGTCCGTTATGAAATTCTGGCTAAGATAGACATTCGGTTTGCTGAAATCATACTTAAAACGAAGAAGACAAGAAAGAAGCTTGCAATTCAAAATTTGAAAATGGAATAAACGTTGAATTAAAACGGAAATAAATACAATGCTAATCATGATCAACTGGGTGACCCAGCTTATAGCTGGGTCAACCCGGGGGTCGACCTACCTATTGGATGGGTCGACCCACCTGGGCGACGTGCGCAACCTAGTGCGCACGTCTTCAATCCGTTCAGCTGAGTTTTTGGGTGCGTTCTTCTGGAGAATTGTTAAATATGATGGACTTAAATTTTGACATAAATTCCTACAATCCTAAACCCCTAGCTCTATTATAAATAAGCTCCAAACCAAACCTCTTTCTCACTACTCCACTCTCTGCCTCCACCTAAAACAGCCTTCTTCTCAAATATATTTATAACGAAGTACCGAGGCTTGGGTGTACATATATTTTTTGGAGAATATTCACAGATAGAGATATCCTACTAAGGCTTAATTGGATTTTCTTTAAAAATTTGTGAGTAATTTCAATAATTGCAAGATTCAGTACAAATTTAGGATTTCTTGACAGTATAATAAGTTGTAGATTCCTTCTGAGTTCTATTTTACTTTATGTCAATAATCTATGTAATATGATTATGGTTCTATCCTTTCTTCTTTCTGATTCAGTAACTTATTCCATTACTGTAATTTTATTCAGTTCATATATACCCCATTTTTCTTCGTATACAGTTTCATTACAATTCAATTTCACCCTATTTTATTTCTGATTTGTTCTTATTTATCTAAGCCTAGGCCATTGTCCTTTTTATTTTGACTTTGAGATTAGGCCTTCAAGAGTCTAAACCATTTATTTCTTCTTGTTTATGCACTGTTTGGGTTAAAAATATGAAATGGACAATAAAGGTACAATTGGGAAAAAAAGAAATATGTATAAAAAAGGATAAATTGGGCTTATTAAAATTATACAATAATTATAATTGAAGTGTATCTTTGACAAACTGAATACATGATATTTGGATATACGCTAAAATGGCGGGGTTGGGTTGTACAATGAAATTAAACAAAGTGGTGTTTATAGACAACCTATAAATTGAAGTTAATGATATGACAAAAGTTATATAAAGAACATAGACTTATTAATAAACTTAAGATTGGCATTAAGCTTAAAATAAACAAATTAATAAGTATGTGTAGTAGGGGTCTGTCCCGACAGCGATGGCTGATTAGGGAAAATAAGGGCTCACTGCATTAGGTTGTTCCGCAATAACGGTAGGCTGATTAGGGAAAATAAGAGACCAATTAAAATAATTATTGTGGACTAAGTCTAGGCGTGACTTATATCAATTTTCATATATTTTTTGGAGATCTATATCAATCAGTATTTATTTTTATCACACTAAACTGAGGTTTCACGAGGAGGCAAAGGCACACTTATACTGAATTGGGTAGTATGGGGTCCAAACGTGGTGGGTAAAGGCGCATTCCAACAGGTCGATGAGCGTGCATCACACCGATTAGGGAAGATAAGATGATGTGATGCAGGTGATTTTTGCTATGTCCTTGGAGCTGATGGGTCATGTCTGATAAACCCGTGATAACAGCCTGATCACAATTATGGTTTAGAAGTCGATCGATGGGTAGAATTAGGTTATATCCTAATTTACGAGATTATAGTAAATGGTTGCGTAAATCTTATGATTTGACAACCGACTATATTCACGGAAGTATTCTCCTGTTCTTATTTTCTATGTTAACTTTAAATTATTATCCTGTTAAGATTTCCTCTTTTATCACTCATGCTGGTAATTACTAAATTCACCAGGCTTTATGTTTGACTAGCTTTCTTTTTCTCTTCTTCCTTCCTTCTCCCCCTCCCCCAAGGTTCTCAAGGTAGAGGATCTAGTGATTGCGAGAGTTTTGGCTCTGCTAAGTCCATTACAGATTTTCATTTGTCTTGTTCTCTATCTTTACATGTATTGCTCCATGTTCTACTTATTTCTGTATTTGGCATTGAGGAGGATTTTTATTATGATACTCTGATTATGTAGTTTTTATGAGACAACTATGGTTTTTATGGTGTATGATGTAATGACACTTTTTATTCCGCTCTAAATGAAATTTTAAGTTTTTTGTTGTGTTTTTATGTTGTCTTATGTATTTTAGTCTCTGTAATGTTATCTTATGCCTAAATAGCTTCATAATTCTTAATGGAATCATTATACGGGTAATGTTAAGATATGTGAGGTGTTACATTGTGGTCCTACCTCATAGTGCTTGATAAAGAAACTATGCGTTGAAAATATTTTAGAGTTCAAGATTCTTACCAACCATGTACTACCCATTGTGCATTTAGCAATTGTTTCAAACAACGTGAGACCGATATATGAAGGAATCCTATAGACTAAAGATGCTGGACCTAATAGTTAAAATCTAGAAATGTTTGAGATTTTGAATTTTTTATCAAGGGTTGTAGCTGAAGGTATGCATTCAGTTTTGTTGAATGAAAATTGAAGTCTATATGTCGCATCTGTCCAAAGGCACTTTATTTTGGTAAATTCGTTGATCACCTTTATGACGAAAAATTAGGTCTTTTATCTAGAAAGATTTAGTCAATTCCTTAACCCAACCCTTGAAAGGGATTTGTTTATGTATATTATTTTTTAAAAAAAAATTAAAGTATGGAAAAAGTATTTCACAAAATTTTACTTCTTTTCCAAAGAAGTTGTTTAAAAAAGTTTTTCATTCTTGCAAAGATTTTCGAAACCCTTAGATATTTTAAAGGACTTTTTTATAAAAAATAATTTCTTTTAACTAATAGCAAATTTAAAGGACTAAACATTTAGCTCATTGATTTTTTGGTTTTTGAAATAAGACCTCAATATCTTTCTCTCTTAAAAGACAGAAAAAATAAGAATTTCCGTAGAAGATAGATGCAATGGTAGCTAAAATATTTTCAAGTATTTAGAAGCATTGTTGGTTGTTGTAGTATTGTTGTGACATCATGTTTTTTGGAGTATGATTTAGGATTGGAAGGCATGCTTTGCCACTGCTAAGATGATGAAACGACTTTTATTTTTGGAACTTGCTGAGTCGATAAAGAATGCGCATAGCGATCATTAATATCGTCAATATTCAATCCTTCCTGAATTGAGTCTTAGATTTGACTGCATTAGAGACCCCCAATTGACCAACTAGCAATGAACCTAGAAAGATTGATCGATCAATGAATGTAACAATCCGGGTTTTGTGTACCCGTGCTAAACTGTTCATGGAGTGTTTTTATATTTTAGAGCTTAAAAGAATATAATATAAGTTTGAGAGCATAACTTGTATAATAGTTTAAAAACATGGAAAATAGAAAATTTATGATTTTTAGAAAGTGGGTGTTGTAATAAACTAAATATCTTTTATATACTAAGTAATTTATTCCATCCCCTGTTTATAAATCATAATTTGATTATTAAAGTGGATATTGAAAATATATAATATTCTTAATAATCAATATTTAAGCAAAAAAATATTTTTAATATAGTTCATAAGTTTTCAAACGAATAACTAGTAAGTGTGGATTGGTATTTCCAACTGTAAGATGTATTTCTTAACAAAATAAAATTAAGATTGAGTTGCAAACCATGTTTGAAAATGATTGCCAATTTAAAAGAATACTATGTGTGTGTGTGTATATATATATGTATTGTTTTATTTTTTCAAATGGTAAAGTGTAAATTTGGTGGGTTGTTTTTTAAAGTGAGCTAATAACAATAACAACAATAATTAATGAAATAATTGGATTGTTGTCAATTTAAAAAATATAAATATTGATTGTCAGTATTTGAAGATTTCTGATATTTTGTGTTGTTGATTTAAATAAATGAAGTGTGTAAGCCTTGTTGTAAAAATATAGGTATGTTTCAAAGGTAAATAGTTATTTGACAAACATGGTTATATAAGTATGTTATGTCAAAATTGACATTCAAAACATTGCTTAAAGTATTTTGAAGTCTAGTGTAGCGAATAAGTTTTAAACACAATTTTATTACTATGCGTATGTGTGTTAATGAATTAATGGTGTTTGTAGTGTTTGAATTTCGGTAATTAAATGTAATTAGCCTTAGTTATCTTCTCTTGGGCTTTATGGGGTATTTGGCCCATTTCCTCCTATATGTTTCTGGAGAAGGAAAATAGTTACTACGACACTTTCATTTTATTATCTCCTCCTTCCTCCTCTAGTTGAAAACTTTAATAGTGAAATCCATCGCCTCTCTTCCTTTCAATTTACCAAAACCCAAGCTAATATTTATAAAATAAAAAGAGAGGTTTGCATTCTGCATTCTCCTGAAGCTAATTCACAGATCTAGGCTTTAGTTTTTTTTAAAAAAAGGAAGAGGTTACAATAAATTTCTATGAACCTTGCATGTCACTGCCTTCTTCTTCTTCTTCTTCCGGTTTTAGAAGCAGCAAGCCATCATTTTGCAAGCTTAAACCTATGCAAATCGCTTCTAATACAATCTCAGGTGAGTGTGCGTTTGCACCTTCTAGTTTACAAATGTTTTATGTACGTCTCTGTAGAAATAATTCGTTGTTTGCTGTTACTGACAATGCATAATTTCTAGAGTGCAAGACAGTCCCAAGTCCTACTTTGGATTGTAATACCTTCATCAGTTCTTAATGAATTCTTGTAATTCTTTCTCTGAATCATAGTATAGTTATTTGTCTTTGATCACGTTGAGTTTTAGGTTGTTCTAAATTAGTCTTGGAGCTAGAGTTTATAACGAAAGTTAAGAACGAAGAAGGTTCTAATAATGTAGAAACTTGCATGTACTGGGTCGACCCGAGCCCTAGAGGGGTCGACCTCTATGTCGACACCCTCAAAGCATTGGTCGACCCCCAGGTCGACCTTTGTAGAGTTAAGGACACCGGGATGTTTTCCCGCTATTGTGTCAAATGCTGAAATATATTTCCTATTTAAAGTTTGGCTTCTAGTTGAAATTTCTAAAGTTATTTACCATGGGTAGAAGCTGTTTGTTGTTTGTTGAAGGCCACTCGACCGAGCTATATCATAGCAAAACAATACTCGACCGAGATGGGTCGTGGTAATATTACACTCGACCGAGATGGGTCGTAGAGAAGCTGTACTCGATCGAGACGAGTCGTAGTAAAGCTTACTAGGTCGAGACAGATCGTAGTGTATATATATATATATATATATATATATATATATATATATATATATGGTACTTGGAAAATCTCATGGAGAAGCTATTTGCACATGCAATATTTGAGGCTTTGGATCCGAATTATTATTATTGATGTACTTTTTCTTTTGAATCCAAACTAATGTTTTGATAATTTCATTAACCTTGCAGTTTTAGACCCTTATTTGATGTCTTGTTGAGTTGTTGTTATTTAATGTTTTGGTTCCTATATATATATATATTTAGAATGTTGAAGTTGAATCTGAATCATAGCCATAGAGCTAATTAGAATATATTTTAGTATGTTAATCATTTTAAGTTGAACAAACTCTTAAGCAGGATTACATGTTGTTTAGTTGGAGTTTTGTTTTTATCTCTTGTTGTTATACTCAGGTTCTTAGCTTGAAGTTTAGCACCTCTTAAGATGAATTAAATCTCTTTCGGTGTTTTCGTATGTTGTTCTTGGGGTACTTCAAACTGTCAAGCCTTGAGAATTCTATGAATCACTTGTTGTTTTTAATTTATACAATTCATTTTGGGTAAAAAGAAATTTATATCCCTAATCCTATATTTCATTGCTTTAATTTAACTAATTTGTAAACTAGACTGACCCATGTGTGTTAATGCTTGGGTCAGACTGGATTGTTTCGTGTTTAGCCCGCTATTTGCTTGGGACTAGCAGTTTCACCTATGAATTATCTCCTAAAGCTATTTCTTAGTTGTATTTGTCCATTTGATGCATTGTATATCTATTCTTTTGGTGATTGTTGTATACATATATGATTTATTTGAAATCATTCGTATTTATAACACATGTATAAGTTGTACTCTGTGATTGTATTTATATGTATTTATTCTGTGATCTATTATCTGTTGTAAATTGTTCTAAACGAGATTTTTAGAGAAAGTAAATTTTATATTGGATGTATTGAGTATGTCAATCCATTTGAAATAAGAAATGAAAATTTTATTCACCATAATCGAGGTATTGACACTCGTCTAATGTAAAATTATGGATGATCGCCTCTAACCAGCCTTATTCTCCGCTCTATAGTAGACAATATTACTTAGCAATTCTCTTCATTAGGGTGGGTCTCGGGGTGGGGTGTCACATTTGGTATCAGTGCTGAGGTCCATAACAAAATTCAATAAACACAGAACAGAAGAGGAACAGTACATGTGTTACTACGCGGAAGGATAACATTTGTGTCTACTTTATCGCTTTTGTCGCTATCTTTTTCTAATGATCCATTTTTTCGAGTTGAGTATAAGCCCAAGTTTTTGGAATACATTTAGGGTGTATTCCTTGTGCAGAGTCCTATTATCTTTAATCAATCATGACGAAAATTTATGTCATTTGATCCTCAATCCTTGGGTCTTGGATTCTTGAGAAATAATTTAAACTTCATCCATCCTTTTATGTTTAAATTGATGATTGATACAAATAGATGATTTGATTATGGGCTAATGAATCAAATTCTAGATAACAAAGGGTGAAGTCCAGGTTGGGTTGGTTAAACATAAAATAGAAATGAATCAGAGTAGCATAGCGGAAATAGGTAAAAAATTTCGGTCGTCTAAGATTTAATGGATCTACAAGTGAGGTTAAGCGTTGATAAATAGTGTTGATGATAAAGTGGTGTTAAGAGTTTGTTGCCTTATGAATATATATATATATATGTATGTATATATATAATATAAATCAGGTGAATTGTTAGTGAAGAGTAGTGTTGAGTCGTTCCTATATGAAATAATTATGGTAGTGAATAATAGAACAACCATTGCTTGAATTTAAATTTAATGATTATCTTTCATGTTGGGTTGTTCATTGAATGGTTTAAGGGGTTCCGATCGATACGATTGATCAAGGATATCGATATGAATTTCTTAAACACCTAAATGAGACTATCGAGAGCTGTAATTTGTGGGCTAGAATAAAATCTTTAGAGGAAAGAATAATGTAATTTTTTGTAAGGATGGTAAATGGGGATAACATATAATTTGGATGGCTTGGCGATAACAATTTATGTCGACAATTCAACCACATAACGGGATCAATGGTGATAAATGGATGGTTTAATACTATTCGAATCAAATTAAAGAATTATTTGGTGAAATATGTGTTTGAAATGCTTAAACTATGTAATTATTGGCGTTTCATAAACCAAAGTTGTTTTGAAATTTAAAGCAATATTGAGCATAAATGGTATTTTAGAATACTCACTTCGAAAACTGAGTTAAGAAATGGTCGCAACCATCTAGTTGGTAAAATATAATGACGAATGACTAATCTATTTGATGTTGTAATCAAGTTAGTAGTTGACATTTGGAGGAACGAATATATAAGAGATGGCATGGCCACATTTCTATTGAGTTGGCATTAGATGAGAATAAGTGTGTTTCTAAATAATTTTCTTTATGAAAGACGTTGGAAGTTTTGAATTGTTGTGACATAATATTTAGAGTAAAATTTATACTTAGTAAGAGTAAAGTATTTGTAATTTTCAAACTTAAACGAGCTAAGTGGTGGTTAAGAAAAAGATTTTGAAAATTTTGTGGCTATTAGTGTAAGTTAAATCTTATTCCTAGTGAATAATTTTTGGGCTAAACTATTAAAAATGAAAATTTATTTTGTGCATCTCAAGTAAATTGCGGGGATGTAATTTATTTAAGGGGAAAGTCTGTAACAACCCGGGTTTTGGGTACGTACCCGGGCTAAATAGATCATAGTGTGCTTTCTATATTTTAGAGCTTAAAAGAACAAAGTACGAGTTCGGGAGCCTAACTCATATATTATTTTAAAAACGAGGAAACTAGAGAATTTATGATTTTCAGAAATGGGTGTTGGAATAAATTAAGTATCTTTTATATATTAAATAATTTAATCAAGCTCGTGTTTAAATCATAATTTGATGATTAAAGTGGATACTGAAAATATACAATATTGGTTAATAATCAATATTTAAATAGAAAAATATTTTCGGTATAGTTGCTAAGTTGTTTTAAATGAATAATTAGTAAGTGTGGATTGGTGTTTCAAGTGTAAGATGTGTTTCTTGAAAAAATAAAATTAACATTAAGTTATAAAACGTGTTTGGAAACGATTGTAAATTTAAAAGAATAATATCTTTATTAATAGTTGTGTTACCTTCGGTGTCACACTTTTTTGGTATCAATGTGAACTACCGATAATGCCCCTAGATATTATTAAATTTTATTAATACTAAAAAGTAGGATTTAATGAATATTTCATTTGCTATTTCAAAATGTCCCTCAATAGATATTAGTATATCATAATATCGCTTGAAATTAGGATCTAACAAAAAAGTTTATTTAAAAATTCAATTTTTTTTATTGATTATTAGAAATCAAAGTCCCTCTTTGCATAAATTAATAAATCTCAATACCAATTAAACATATGATATAACAATCAAACTTCTTCACAAACTCCAAATATCTCTTCATGGTTAAAAATAGGATATTGCAAATAAACATCATTTATTAATTATGAATATAAATAAAATTCAAATTGGTAAAACAAATAGATGTTGCGATTTACAAATAAAAAATTAAATTGACTACACATGATTTCAACATAAAAACATGATTAAATATTTATACAAATTATTTGTTCTTCCATATGCTAATCATATGTGATTTATAGAAAAGCAATTCACACATAAAGCATACACAATTATCACGCGCAAAGCGCGTGCGGTAATGCTTGTATATTTATATGCGTTGTTGTATTTTGTCAAAGATAAAGTGTAAATTTGGTGGGTTGTTGTTTAAAGTGAGAAAAATAACATTAACAATAATAATTAGTCATATAATTGGATTGTTGTCAAAATAAAAATATTGATTGTGAATCAATATCTGAAGATTTGAAATATTTTGTGTAATTGATAGATTTAAATTGATAAATAAATGAAGTGTGTAAACCATATTGTAAAAGTATAGGTATGTTTCAAAGGTAAATAGTTATTTGACAAACATAGGTACATTGGTGTGTTGTGCCAAAATTGAAATTTAAAAAATTGTTTAAAGTGTTTCGAAATCTAGTGTAGTGTGTGTGTGTGCGCTTGTGTTTTGAAAACTAAACACAATTTAATTACTATGTGTTTAATGAATTAATGGTGTTTGTAGTGTTTGAATTTTGTAATTAAGTGTAATTAGCCTGAGTTATCGTCGCTTGGGATTTATGGGGTATTTGGCTCATTTCCTCCTTTTATATGTTTTTGGAGAAGGAAAATAATTAGTACGACACTTTCATTTTATTATCTCCTCCTTCCTCTTCCAGTTGAAAACTTTAATTGTGAAATCCATGGTCTCTCTTCCTTTCAATTTACCAAACCCAAGCTAATCTTTATAAAATCAAAAGAGAGGTTTGCATTCTCCATTCTCTTGAAGCTAATTCATAGATCCAGGCTTTATTTTTATAAATCCAAAAGGAAAAGGTTACAGTAAATTTTAGTGAGCCTTGCATGTCACCACCTTCTTCTTCTTTGGGATTTAGGAGCACCAAGCCACCATTTTGCAAGTTTAAACCGATGGAAATTGTTTCCAATCCAATTTTAGGTGATTAAGTACTCAAATCTTCAAGTTTATAAATGTTTTGTGTTCCTTTCTATAGAAATAATTCATTGTATGTTGTTATAGACAATGCATAATTTCTGGAATGCAAAACAGTCCCAAGTCCAACTTTGGACTGTAATACCTTGATCAATTCTTAATGAATTATTGCTCTGAATCATAATAGAGTTGTTGATCTTTGATCATGTTGAATTTAAGGTTGTTCTAAGTTATTCCTGTAGTTGGAATTTATCATGAAAGTTCGGAACAAAGCAGGTTCTCACCCTGTGGAAACTAGCATGTACTGGGTCGACCCTAGGTCGATCTGTGTAGTGTTAAGAACACATAGATTTTTTTCCTGCTATTGTGTCAAGTATATTGCACGCTTAAAGTTTTGTTTCCAATTGAAAATTTTGAAGTTATTACCATGTTTGTAGAAATTTTAGCTTACCAAATTAAGTTTACACCATGGTCAATTCGAATCCCGGATCTATGAAGATTTTGCTGGTTTACTTGTTGTGCTGTATAATGAATTTTGATGAGATTTTTTACACATGCATGTTTTTAAAATAGTTTTCTTACATAGCAATAAATATATCGATTTCTTTAAATCCTTGGGACAAAAAGGATTTATTGTTTTGGTTTGACGAATATAAATGTCTCAAGGCAATAGTGCATTTTTTTATTGAAACCATAAAGGATTTTATAGAAATAAAAATTAAGTGTTTCCGAAATCGTTTTATAATCTTGTTTTCATAGAATTAATTATTTCTAGAAATATAAACTCACACTTTTATACACCTAAAGCGTGTTTGTGATTAAATGGTATGGTAAACCTCATGGTATGGGACACGAAGGTATATTTTATCGGTTAATTACAATACCGTCTAACTAAAGTAGTTGATTTGATGAATCTGATGACTTGGTGTTTTCTGATCATTTGATGATTTCTGGTGTGGAGTTAATGAGCGAATAGTAAACCAGTAGTGAGAATGTGTGGTATGGGATGCATACTTACCAACCGTTCGTAAGTCTACGATACATCCTGTTGTTATACTAGTACCAGGAGTTGTTGGGTCTCGCACGTATATAAATGTACGTACGGAGCTGTTTGGATTTTGTTATTTGTTGAGGGCCAATCTACTGAGATGGGTTATAGTGAAGCCATACTCTACCGAGACGGGTCATAGTAATATTGCATTCGATCGAGATGAGTTGTAGTGAAGTTGTACTTGACCGAGATGGGTCATAATAAAGCCTACTTGATCGAGACGGGTCGAAGTATTATATATATATATATATATATATGTGTGTGTGTGTGTGTGTGTGTGTGTGTGTGTGTGTGTACCGAGACGAGTCATAGTAATATTGCATTCGATCGAGATGAGTTGTAGTGAAGTTTTACTTGACCGAGATGGGTCATAATAAACCCTACTTGACCGAGACGGGTCGAAGTATATATATGTATGTATGTATGTATGTATGTGTGTGTGTGTGTGTGTTTGTGTTTGTGTGATACTTGGAAATGCTCATGGCGGAGCTATTTGCACGTGCAATATTTGAGGTTTCGGATCCGAATTATTATTATTATTATTATTAATGTACTTTTTTATTTTGAATCCAAACTAATGTTTTGATGATATCATTGACCTTGCAGTTTCGGACCCTTGACGTTTTGTTGAATTGTTGTTATTTGATGTCTTGTGTAATGACCCGCATTTTCTACGGTATATAATTAATTAATTTAATTATATAAATGGTTGTTTAGAGAATTCAAATGGTCGTTAATTTAATAATAGGAAATATTTAATTAAATTAAATAATTAAATAATATATATTTAATTCAGAAATAATCAAAAATATTGGAAATCACAATATTCTGTGAACGGGGTCGTCCCTTAGATTTAATTCAGCTTAGAGTTGAATTATATTGACGAATATATTCAATCGACGTCAGTTTGAACGTATAATTATAATATAATTAAAATCGAGCTCGAAATGGCGCTGCAGTTCGTAAATTGGCAATTCGAACTTCAACTGAATATACAGGGTTCGTTTTAAATCAGATTTCTGTGAAACAAGAAACGTGTGGAGCTGGTGGAGTATATCTTTCTAGTGGAAGAGAAAAATCGGGATTTCGTCGTGTAGATTTTGATGTACGTCCAAATCAAATTTCAGAAAAAGTCGCTGTGGAATTCCCTTATAATTTATAAAGGAATTATTTATATTTTTAAAAGGAATTTCAATATAAATCGAATATCGGGTTGACCCAGAAGTGAATATCAAGCTAGGAATCCATATAGGAATATTCTAGAGCTGTACGGTATTCCACTGTGAATATAGACGCTAATATTTATTTTTAAATATTAAATTTAATTATATTTAAATATATTTATATATTTAAATGGGTCATCTAGAGCTTTAAAAATAGCCAGTTTTGCAAACGACCTCAGAATTCGACGAAACCAATTTTGTTGGATTCGAAATGTCAAATTATTGTTAGATTTCCAGTTTCGTGATTTTTAGAGTTACTGTGTGATCGTACGGATTTTTAAAGTGAAAAACAGTCAGTATTTCGATGGTTAAAAATACGCTGTGTGAGCATACAGAGTCAGAATTCGACGAAACCAGTTTCGTTGGGACCATAATGTCAAACTATAGCTGCATGTCCAATTTCGTGATTTTTGGGTGTCGTGTGTGACCACACAAATTTTTAGAAGTCAAAAACGAATTAACAATAGAGAATAAACTGGGAATATTCCTTCTACGAAAATATCTAGATATTTATCAAGCCTATAAATACCCTAAAATCAAATTTCTAAACATAACTTTTACCTTCCACGGTCAAACTACAATCCGCCTCCAACTGTTTTTCCCAAACAAGAAATCTTCTTCTTTGAAAATTCATAAGAATTCAAATCAAACTCTATAAAATCAAATACAAGTGTTGTTGAGTCAGCGTGAGATTCTCTTCGTTCCTGTACTTGTTTTGAGTGGTGCGATAGAGTTTTTGGGGGATCGACGTTAAACAGTAGTGCCTAGGGCACGACTTTCCGTCGAGTTGGTGAGGGCGAAGGCCGAACTGAGTGCATGGATGAACTCGGGGACTCAAGGCGCACGCGTGGGCCCAGGTTGGAGGAGTGCGATGCCTTCTTGGTGGTTGCGTGCTCACCGTCGAAACCGTACAGGCGGTCCTCAAGGAGTAGCGAACGTGGTAATTTGGTGATGGGGGAGTAGCGTTTGAGGAGAGGAGCAACCAGGTGATTTCGGTTTTGAAATCGAAGAAGAAACAAGGGGGAATCGATCGAAGCAAGAGTTGGGTTTTTGGGTTGTTTGATTCGGGAGGAACAAACAGAAGACGGGGAAGAAATGAGAAGCGGTCTGGGCTGAAATAGAAGGGAGTTGGGCCGAAAGGGTAAAGCCCAAGGGATTTATATATTTAAAGTTTTAAATTTAAATTCAAATAGTGTATTAACTTCTAAATAGTATATCTATCTCATACGGTATCAGAATCACGAACCGTAAGTTGCGTTGGGATCGTGTGGACGGACACTACACAATGGAGCTGACTGGGAGTGGATTGGGGTTCGTTACAATTTATGGTGAAATAAATTGTCCGTCTAAATCAAAGACAGTTAATCGTTTTTAACGATAACAGTCCAATGTGAGTAAAACTCACCAACTCTGAACAGTTTATAATTTCATGTTGTATTTTTAGAACCGTAAAATATTGTCTGTTGATTTTGTGTTGATTATTTGATTGAACTGCTAGTCAGTTAGTTGAAATTATATATATATATATATACATAAACCGTGATATATATATATATTGATGTTGTTTATCAGAACATTTCGTATCAAAATGAAATCGATGTTATTATGTTGTTTAACATCTGTGGATGCAGGGAGATAGGTTGGAGGAATCCTACTGGATTCCTCAACAATTATTTTATTGTTTTTCATATATTGTTATATGATGTGATATAAAATCTGTGGGCGATTATATGTGCTTGGACGATATTGAACATCGTGATTTGATATGATTGAATACCATAACATACCGAAATGTTGATAAGGGGATTTTCAAAGTGATATCGAAAATAGAACATTTATAAAATGGGATATTTATAAATAAGAGATATTTATAAAGTGGAATATTTATAAATAAGAAATGTTTATAAATTGGAATATTTATAAATAGGAGATATTCAAAAAGGAAATGATTGCAAACCATTTTCTTTTTGAATGGAAAGGCCTGTGTGGCGGGTTTGGGGATTTTCCCGATGCTCCCGTTACAAAGGAGGTTATGGCGAATTTTTCAGAGAATTTAAGGAGTTAAAATATTTCAAGAATAAATTTGAAAAGGAAATATTTGTAAACCATTTACAAATAGAATTGAAAAAGGAAACGTTATAAAAAGGAAATCATTTTTAAAGTGTAGAACCGTTATTTAAAAGTAAATCTTTTCAAATGAATAAAATGTTGTTAAAAAGGAAATCTTTATAAAGTGAATAAAGTAAATCGAATATGGTATTCGAAAGGAGTTAAATTGAATATGGTATTCGAAGGGAGTAAATCGAATATGGTATTCAAAAGTTAGTAAAACGAATATGCTATTCGAAAGGGGTTAGTCGAGTCGAGTTAGTTGAATAGAGTTAACTAGTTCAGTAGAGTTAACCAGTTCAGTAGAGTTAACCAGTTCAGTAGAGTTAACCAGTTTAGTAGAGTTAACCAGTTCAGTAGAGTTAACCAGTTCAATAGAGTTAACCACTGAGTTATGTAAGTCAAGTTAACCAGTGAGTTAAGTAAGTCAAGTTAACCAATGAGTTAAGTAAGTCAAGTTAACCAGTGAGTTAAGTAAGTCAAGTTAACCAGTTGAGTTAAGTAAGTCGAGTTAATCAAGTCGAGTTGATCGAGTTAGAGTTACTCAGTTAGAGTTAATTGATTAGAGTTAAAACGAACTAGAGTTAATCAAATATAGTTATTTGAGACAGAGTTAGTCAAACATAGTATTCAGGGTAAGTTGCCATCTCGTACGACTGCTAGCGTAATTCGCAGGGCCGTAAATAGCCTAAGGCGGTCGGATGTTGCCTAAGGGAATCAGGCATAACCATTGTGATCGTTGCGATCTAGAGTCAAGCGAATGGAGTTAAATCGAATCTAGTCATTCGATAGGAGTTAATCAAGATGAGTTAAATTAGTTAAGTTAACCGAATCTAGTTATTCGATAGGAGTTAATCAAGTTAAGTTAAATAAGTTAAGTTAATCAAATCTAGTTATTCGAGAGGAGATTATCGAATATAGTTTATTCGAAGGAGTTATCAATTATTAGTTATTCGAAGTGAGTAGTCGAATATTGGTTATTCAAAGTGAGTTAATCGAATATTGGTTATTCGAAAAGGGGAGTTATCAAATCGAATAGATTAAAGGAGTTAATCGAATATAGTTTATTCGAGTAGAGTTAGAGGAGTTATCGAATATGGTTTATTCGACAGGAGTTAAGTGAATAGTTAGATTAATCAAAGAGAATTAGTTAAGTTAAACTAAGTGAATTAGTTAAGTGAATTGGTTAAGTTAACCAAAGTGAATTTGTCGAGTTAATCAAAGTGATTAGTTCAGTTAATCGAGTTGAATTTGTCAGTCGAGTTAATAAATGGAGTTAGTCAAACCAAGTAAAACCAGTTAGAGTTAATTAATTAAGGTTGACCAGTTAGAGTTAATCAATCAGAGTTAATCAAATAGAGTTAAGAAAAATTAGAACTGACTAGAGATTAGTAAATTGAATGGTTTTCTAAGTGTCTATCTGATGTTGGTTTCGACTTTCGGGATTTATACTTAGGGAATTGTTCTCATACTAGTTCACAGTCAGGGACTGATAGTTGGGGAAGAGTAGTGATTTGTAAATAAGCAAATGGAAAACGTTTTCCAGTGTTAATAACATATATTTTCTAAACATAGAAAATAAGGCAATGTGAATATATATATAGATATATGTTGATGATTTACCGATATAATTTCCATCTGGAAATAATATCGTTGTTTGCACACTTGTTTTTCTTTGATGGTTAAATCACAAACTATCGAAGTTTTGACCATTTTAACGTTGCTAATATGGAGAGACAGGTTGGATAATTATCAAAAGAACCACTCTGTATTGGCATAAGCGTTGCGAATCATATATGCCAAAGATAATTGAAGACGGAGTAAAATGCAAGGGCTGTTGTATAAGTCTTAGATGACAGTGACTAAGATGGATATACTGAACAGTGCCTTCAGTTTGTCCAGTCCCAGGACAACTTGTATGGACGAAGGTCTAACAGAGTATATCCAATGGATCGCGTAAGTTGATCTGTTCAAACATATTCACGTTTGGTGGCGGAGGAATTCGTTTCTCTTAGCTGTATACCCGTGTTATTTTTGGATAAGTCAATTTGTGATTTGGCGGGTATGACGATGTGACATTCTAAGTGAATGAGGATGACTTGTATAAATGAATGTCTGACAAAGTATTTCCAGAAAGATCACGTACTTCAACCGTACCAAGAGTGGAAGCGGAGAAGGAAACTTCTTTTAGCTGACACGTAATGTATGGTTGTAGACGTTAATTAGTGATTTTCGATGGATTTGACAATGTGGCATTCGAAGTGAATCTAATGTGATGATAAAGCGTAGCTTATAGCCTCACATCCGGTAAATGACAGAAACCGGGCAGGTAGCATGGCTATGTAGGTCGCACCTATTAGGGTGTATAATCACCTGATCTAGAGTTTCATTTATTTCTAAAAATCTATTGTTGATGCTGTCCCATTCGGGAAACGGTTGCTGATCCCAACCGTTGGTGATATACATTCGATACACTCAAGCGAAATGAGTGGTCGGTCATGTGTGGCCGGGTTGCAAGATGTTCTTGTTGAACCCAGTGTATTCCTCTCTAGAGGTACACGAGCAGAAGGTGGTTCCATACCTTGTCATAGTTGGAAATCCATTATCCAATACGTGCTTGCGATTTTGATTGTTTACTATATATGTAGAACGTGAGATGAAAGCGTTTCTGCTAGATTGATATATAATTGTACTTAGACATTATTATAATATGAGAATGATATTGCTTGTCAAAGATGTTGGATTCTCATAAGGGAAAAACCCGTTCCGTATTCACGGCGTGGTCTTATGAGATACCATATATCTGTTAAACTGTGTTAAACTATTTTACTCACACCAGTCCCATGACTGACCCGGAGTTTACTATGTTGTTTTCCCTAAACTCTTGGGTGCCTAAATTTGTACGGGCAGTCAAGTAGTCAGGTTTTACAGATATACTTGAAGAGCTGGAGCAGGAGGCTTCTGGATCATATAGCTATAGTTTATTTCCGCTGTGTTGTAAGTGCTGTACGCTGATAAGTGCTATTGTATACATAACTGTTATATTTCAAAGTTATGTTATATATTATATGTTGTTCGTTCCGCTGTGATATTCGTGTTACTCTGATGATGTAAGTTCTTTTCTTCTTCTATTCTAAGTTTCTATCTTATCTATCCTCACCCTCTAATTTCTATCATTAATTACCGGGATTTTTCGATGTTTTGGTTATCGACATCGAGCTTATGTCGATAACCAAAGTCGCACAAAATCCGGGTCGTTACATCTTGGGTCCTATATATATTTTTAGATTGTGGAAGTTGAATCTGAATCATAGCCTTGGAGCTAATCAGAATTTATTTTAGTATGTTGGTCACTTTAAGTAGAATAAACTCCTAAGAAGATTACATGATGTTTTGTTGGAGTTTAGTTTTTATCTCTTGATGTTATAACATGGTACTTAGCTTGAAGTTTAGTGTAACACCTCTCGTCCATTAATGTCACTCACGAAGGGAATGCATTAACTTCCATGGAGGTTTTAAGTGAATATAGAACAGAAAAATTACAACAAGAAAGATAATAAGTAGTACTTGGAAATCTAAAACTTTATTTTATTGCAGCGGAAATTAAGCATGTTTGTTACATCATAAAACCATAAATCAGAGTCAAGTACAATATCCATCTTGGTAAAACAAAACACATAATCCCATTACATAAATAACCATTAAAGAAGATAACAAGCTGGACTTTACTTCAACGGTCCAAGCTTTCCAAAAGAGAGATAAAGCAATCCAATCAAGCTCTACTAGAGCTGGACCCACCCTGAGGACCTAGAGGGGGAAAAAGGATAGAAATAGAGGGGGTCAGACATAAAGTCTGGCGAGTATGATAATTCTAACAATACTATTATCAAAATAACTAGACTAAGGCATAAGCTGGAGAATAAGGAAATGCCTATGAACTATTGGGTATGGAAGAACAGATAAAGATAACGTTAAAGGCACACCTAATTACTAACGAATAATTACTACACTGCACCACACCAGTCACCCTAAAGGTTGATCCCACTTGCTTCACATAGAAATTATATAAATGGCCTTGCGTACCCCTAGCTGACTACATAGGTGCCGCCTGCCCCTATCTTCGCTAGGTGTACCCCACTACCCACTTTCGATCGGCTCCCTACTCGTAGATACCCGTGCTGGCCCCATAGTGGGGTGTATCACTCCCCTAAAGTGGCAACCCGATACAACTTGAGAATGCACGGCTTATACCTACACGATGCAACAACGTCTTACCTACCAGCTCGGGTCCACACACGCATATGAAACCCGTTGGACTTGCGTTGCCACCGCTAACCCGTTTGGCCTCTTATAGGCAAACCCAGTATGCGTGTCCCGTCCTCGACTTGGGTCAAGCCCACAAAGATACATTTGGGTTACTGGTTGAAATGGGCCCCCACAAGCTATCAACCTAAGCTTGTCCCCACTAGTATATCCCACTTAACCCTCTTCTTAGTCATGTTCATTCACATGTGTGTTTGGTTAAGTCTTACTAATCGTATTTCAAATGCCACTAAAGGCAACCACTAGATTCCTCATGCCACCCAAGGCACCTACTTAACCCCCTGTCCCACCTTACATGTTTATCTGGTTAAGTATTTCTTAATTCATTCAGGCCATAACCTCATAAAGACCTCTCACATTAGACTGGCATTTATGGCAGCTGGATTTGCCGGGCTGGTCCGGGCAGTCTTACACCATAAAAGAGTCTAACCTCGTGTCTTTACAACTGTTATGCTTTAGTTTGGGCCTAAGACCTCTCACATTGGGCTGACATTTGTGACTACTGGATTTGTCGGTCGGGTCCGGGCAGGTTTACGTCACAAACGAGTCCAACCTCGTGTCCTAAGCATTGATTATTACTTATAATCTTTTACCCCAGTTTTAAATATATCCCTATTTAAATCATTAATTAATTCCAATTTTAATGATGTCCATAATTGACTCAATTATGGCCATCCACTTATGGTATGAAAAATCAGATCAATTGCACCCCAATTTCTTAATATTAAATCCTTAATATTACCCCTACCCCACATTATACGTTCGCTTATTCAACGCAAAATATACGTTAGACTCGAATAGTCTAACTCATAGCACAAAGATAAATTATCACAGCATATAGACAAACAAAATAGATCTAGTCATAATAGGGGTGAAACTTGCATAAAACTACACATGTCATGGATCTAAAGGTGTCAACTTGTTTGGTTAAATGTCACAACTTACATAATATGATCATAATCCCAATTCATGTATAAACTGGCATATGTGGTTTATGCAACATAATGATGGTGTAAACTAGCATCTAATCCATAGGACTCACCCATGTCATAGCATAATTCTAGACCTAAATAGATGTCATGGCACATGTTCATAATCTTTACTAATCAATCTAAACTTACATACATGATTTGTCATATAAACCAACATAGCCCAAATAATATCAACATTATGATTTGATTAACATGAACTAATTAGCATAGATAATAACATCATGACTTTGTAACATGTATGATTTATCACAACTTAGCATAGAAAATTACAACCTATACAATATCATCATAGCATGATTTACAACATACAGGATATCATCATCACATAACATAGGATTTACAACATACATGATAGCATAAGGTTTACAACAACATATATGACAATTCACATCATTTTCTTATGATCCATATCACATCTTAATCTAATTAGTTTGCTAATAATCTTATTAAAATCATCATACTCACAATTAGAAAAGAAAGAGAGTCTTGATTTGCTTTAGAGTTGAGTAGAATTAGGGTTTTGATTAGCTTTCTTCCTTCTTAGTTGGCGGCGGCTACACTGAGTTCCATGGCGGCGGTATGACGGTGGCTATTCTATTTTTCATGTGAATTAGAGTGAGAGACTACCTTGGTATTTATAGAGTTTAGGATTTATTTAGACCGTCAGATCAACTCAGAACTAAACTGAACCGTTAAATTTGCCAACTCAGCCCTAAAGACACATCAGCAACTCAAGATTGGGCTCAGCCAAACTCTAGCCGACCTGACCAGGTCGACAACCAGGTCGACTCCCCAGTCGACCTGGGGGGGGGGGTGTCGACTGCCCAGTCGACCTGGGGTGCCTGGGCGGGAAATTTCCCGCCTGGCCTGTTTGACTTCGATTTTTGAATTTTAAATTTTCTAAAATCTGTTTTGAATTTTCTGAAACTTCCGATGGCTATATCTCCTTCATACAAAGTCCAAATCACGCAAACTCGGACTCTATTTCAACCAGAATTCCGAGACGAACACAATGGCGCAACCCGTTTCCCACAATTCTCACGTCTGAGATTATTTATTCTTTAATTTGTGAATATTAATATTAACAGAATTACGGGGTGTTACATTCTCCCCTCCTTAAAGGATGTTGAGAAACAGAGAGGTTCGAGTAGTCAAAGTGAAAAGGGGAGAAGGTGAGAGCAATGCTACTTGGGAGACAGAAGCGAAGATGCGTTCGTTATACCCATTCCTTTTTGAGGGTATGTCCTTTGTCTAGTGCTTATTTTATCTCTAGTATGTCCTCTCATTAGTACCTTTGACCTTTAGATAGGGTAAACCTATGGTTGAAACATGTGATTGAGACATGTTATGTTTGATGGATGCATGTGGATGCAAGTGGTTGCCAGTGGTTGCTCGTGGATGCATATACACACACTCTAGACACTAGATCGGCTCAATCACTTCATATTGCATATTGCATATAATTGTGTGTAGGTAGCTATATTTATGGATGTATAATGATTGTGTTATCATATGGATGATGCATTTTGGTGAATGATTGTGCACTCATGTAGATATTGTACGTGTCGATAGGGTTCTCTCGCATACATAATGGATGCATGGCACTATCATGGTTTGCATATGTTCATACATTAGATAGGGAACATATACACACACTTTTTGCATATGCTCATACATCATTAGAAATTGGTTTAAGGACAATGGATGCCCGTGTTTGATGGATTGAGTAGATGGTTGTTTGGATGGTAGGATATGCATTCTCCTTAGCTTAGAGATTTCGGGGACGAAATCCTTTAAGGAGGGGAGAATGTAACACCCCGAATTTCGGTTAATGCTAAAATTCACAAATTAAAGAATAACTAATCCCAGATGTGGGAATTAAGGGAAATGGGTTGCACCATTGCGTTCGTCTCGGAAAAATACGCGAAATAGAGTCTGAGTTTTCGAAAATCGGAGTCCGTATGAAGAAGATATGGACGAACGAAGTTAGGCAGAAAAACCGAAAACAAGCCAGAATGCACTGGCGCACTTGTGAAGTGCGCCAACACAAAAATGAACTGGCGCACTTGTGAAGTGCGCCAACACATTTTTACACTAGCGCACTTGGGAAGTGCGCCCGTGTCGAGCCAGAAACCTGCACAGCTTTCTGGCTGGCCTGGTGCACCATTTTAGGGTTTAGGCTGTGTTTTGGGGCTGGTTTCTGGAAGCTTCCGAGATCTGATGGTCCTAATCTAATTTAGGGTTAATCTAATGGCCTAAAACACTTGCCTAATCCTATAAATAAGACCCTAAGCTAGCCCTAAATGATCATAATCATATACTCTAACTAAACTATGCCAAAATTTTCTATGATCATGGCCTCCACTCAAAGTCCTAGCCTCCATCCTCTTATAAAACTATTTCTATGAAGGCTTTCATGTTCATACAAGCATCTTTGAGTTTTATGAGTGATCATTAGCTTGCATTCATCATCAAGTTGCAAGCTTTATGTTCAAGGCTAGAGTTTTTGGGTGATTTGTGGCAAGGGTTTGCTTATTGGAGTTTAGTGGTGAGTTTCTATAGACTTAACAATCAATTGTTAAATTGATTATGATAGGATATGATAAGATATGGCTATGTTTGTGGAATCAATGTGTTTATGCAAGTTTAGTATAGTGTATGTTGTGTGCTATATGCAAGTTTAATGCTATGTTTTATGATGCAAAACACTATGTTGAACATTGATTCATATGTAACATGTTATGCAAGCTATATGGGAGGTTATATGCAAGTCTATATGTAACATGTTATGCAAGTTATGTATTTGGTTTTATGCATGCTAAGTATTTGGTTTTATGCATGCTATGTATGTGGTTTTATGCATGCTAAGTATTTGGTTTTATGCATGCTAAGTGTTTGGTTTTATGCAAGTTTGTCTCTTTTTATGATATGCATAATATATGCAAGTTTGTCTCTAAGTATGGCATGTTATGCAAGTTCATATGCAAGTTATGATACATGTTCATATGCAAGTTATGATGCAAGTTCATATGCAAGTTATGATGCAAGTTCATATGCAAGTTATGATACATGTTCATATGCAAATTATGATGCAAGTTCATAAGCAAGTTATGATGCAAGTTCATATGCAAGTTATGATGCAAGTTCATATGCAAGTTTGCCTCTATGTATGACATAAGTACATGTGTAAGTTCATCCTTTTTAGACCTATGACATGTATGCAAGTTGACACCTTTATGATAGGTCTATGACATGAACATTTAAGCAAGTTACCATCTTTATGACATATGTGATTCATGCAAGTTTGGGTTGGTTATTTATGCAAGTTGGGTTTATGGTCATATATACGAGTTTACACCTTTTTAAACCCATGATAATGCTAATGATATGCTAAGTTGAACCCATTGTGTGTATGATGAATCTTCTCTTTTGAAGTATGTCATGTTAACGTATTTACGTGGGGACGATGGGGTAAAAAATTAATGAACACATAAAATTGTGTGAAGTGGGTATGATTAAACATACCGTAAAGTGGATGGACATAATTGGGAATTTACCTATTAAGTTAGGTCTACCCATATTATGGAATTGGGAATTTACCTATTGAGTTAGGTCTACCCATATTCTTAAATATTTGTAATTAATTAGGGATAATTAATACAAATTATGGGGGTGATTAATTAGGTGTAATTAATCTACTAAGACACGAGGTTGGACCCTTTTGTAGCATAAGACTGCCCAGAACCGACCGGCAAATCCAGCGGCTACAAATGATTGGCCCAATGTGAGAGGTCTTAGTCATAAACTAAATACGTGACAAGTGTAAAGACACGAGGTTAGACTCTGTTATGGTGTAAGGCTGCTCGGAACCAACCGGCATATCCAACTGCCATAAAAGACAGTCTAATGTGAGAGGTCTTTACAAAGGTTACGATCTTAATTAATTAAGAAGCACTTAACCAAATTAGCATGTAGAGGGGCATGAGGGGTTAAGTGGGTGCCTTGGGTGGCATGTAGTAACTAGTGGGGGTGCCTTGGGTGGCATAAGGAAAGTAGTGGGATTGCCTTGGGTGGCAATAGAAAATACGATTAGAATACTTAACCAAAGTGGAACATGTAATTAAACATGATAAAAGGGTTAAGTAAGTGCCTTGGGTGGCATGTGGGAATTAAGTAAGTGCCTTGGGTGGCATGTGGAAATCAAGTAAGTGCCTTGGGTGGCATGCGGAAATCTAGTGGGTGCCTCAAGTGGCAATTGAAATATAATTAAATGACAAGCTTAAGTAGTAGCTTGTGGAGGCCTTAAGTGGCAATTGAAATATAATTAAATGACAAGCTTAAGTAGTAGCTTGTGGGGGCTTTAAGTGGCAATTGAAATATGATTAGATGACTTAACCAAACCTTAACATGTAAGTGGGCATGATTATAAAAGGGGTTAAGTGGGACGCACTAGATAAAATGGCAAGCTTAAGTAGTAGCTTGTGGGGGCCCATTTCAACCAATATCCCAAACGTATCTTTGTGGGCTCGACCCAAGTCGAGGACGGGACATGCATATTGGGCTTGACTATAAGAGGCCAAAACGGGGTAGCGGTGGCAACGCGAGTCCAACGGGTTTCATATGCGTGTGTGGATCCGGGCTGGTAGGTAAGACGTTGTTGCATCGTGTAGGTATAAGCCGTGCAACATTGATTATCGGGTTGCCACTTTGGGGAGTGATACACCCCACTGTGGGGCCAGCACGGGTATCTACGGTAGGGAGCCGATCGCTTGGGGGTAGTGGGTACACCTAGTGTAGATAGGGGCAGACGGCACCTATGTAGTCAGCTAGGGGTACAAGAAACTACTGGGTAAAATTTCTAAATACACTTAGTAGGATCAACCTTTAAGTAGGAATTACCCTTGGGTGGGTAGAACTGGTGTGGTACAGTGTAGGAATTACCCTTGGGTGGGTAGATCTGGGGTGGTGTAATCTAGTAATTATCCTTGGGTGGATAAATGCGTCTTTTCGGTTATCTTAGTACATCCTGTGTTTAGTTGGCTACTTAGTGTAGTCATTATCCCCAGAGGTACCGTACCTTGTTTATATCATACCCTAATTACTTTAATGATTGTATTGTTAGGGTTATAGGACTCACTCAGACTTATGTCTGACCCCGTTGTTTCTTTATCTTTTTCCCAACCCTCAGGTTTTCAGAGTAGGCCTAGCACTAGTGGGCTTTGATCAGACTGCTTTATCTATCTTTTGGAGCTTGGACCGTGGATGTAAAGCTCAGTTTATCTTTTCTATTATGGCTATTAGGTTATGTAGTGGGATTATGTACTTATGTTTTTATCAGGATGGATATTATGTACTTGACTCTTATTTATGGTTTTGGTGTAACCAAACATGTTTTACTTTCCGCTGAAATGAAATGATGTTTTAAATTGTCAAGTATTACTTATATCTGTCTTGTTGTAATTTTTCTGTTCTATATTCACTTAAAATACTCCACCGATGTTATGGCATTCCCTTAGTGAGTGACCGTAGCGGGTGTGGGGTGTTACACGTGGTATCAGAGCTTAAGGTTACCAGAACAGATAATTTTTTTAGAAAAACTATTTTCTAAGAATATTTTTGAAAGGAGTATTTTCAAAAACATGTCTTTTAAGAGAAAAGTTTTTGAAAGAAAAGCATAATCCCCAATAGCCATATCTATATCTTTCAAATTCTCCGTTTTGAATCTCTTCCTTTCTCGTTTTTAGTTTCCCCTCCGTGTATAGATGATCTTTCTAAGATAGATAAGAATGAAAAACCACTTCAAGGGACTTAGACGTTAGTCGGATTAGAAGTTGGTTCAAGAAGGAGGAGGACTTGTAGATACCTATTGGATAGACGATGGGAGGAAGGCTCAAATAGTTGTTGTTTAATGAAGGACGAAACCTCATTTTGATGGGAGGTTACGAGTGGAGAATGGGAAGAAGAGGGCTAGTAGTTATCCTTTTGGAGGAATAGGACACCTTATTAGGATTGTCCAAAGGGGCATGGGCAAGGTATGGAATCTCCTGGAGGGTAGTTGTATTCCCTCATTGCTAGTGTACCAGATGGGGATAGGACCGTCTAGGTTGGAATTTGGATTTCTTTATTATCCAGTTCGAACTTTATTTGATTCTGACGCATTGAGTTCGTTTATCTCATCATAGTTAGTTGAGTCACTGCACTTAGACACCAGTTTAGTAGATGATCCCTTAGTTGTTTCAAACCCAATTGGGGCTCCATGATGTGTTTGGGTTTGAAAGTTTCTATACTTAGCGTTGAGTTTAGATGTGATGCTTTTTGGGCTTCACGGGCTATGAGTTAGTTTTTGGCTTGGACTGGTTATCCAGTAGGGGTGCCGTTCTTGATTTTGAAGGGAGAGTTGTTAGGCTTATGACCCGCTTGGGTAACACTCTCGAGATCTCTTGTAATCCCATGGAATCTGTTATGCTAAGTTATCTAGAATCGCTTGACACGTCGGTCGAGAGTTTGCGATCTGTTAGAGTGGTCCGGGAATACTCGGATGTGTTTGAGGAGGTGAAGGGCTTACCTCCGGAGCGGGAGATTGACTTCCGAATATATCTGGTAGACAATGCTAAACCTGTATCTTTACCAGTGCGCCACATGGCTCCTCGTGAGAGGAGGGAACTCCATAGGCAAGTAGGGGAGTTGCTTGAGAAGGGGTCCATAAGACGAAGTATATCGGAGTAGGGTGCTCCAGTAGTTTTTGCTACGAAGGCGGATGGGTCCCTCAGACTTTGTGTAGGCTAAAGAGAACTAAATAAACTCACAAAGAAGAATAGACACCCATTGTCGAGGATTGATGATCTCTTTGATCAGTTGGTTGGCGCCTCAGTATTTTCGCAGTTGGACTCAGCCACGGGGTTTCGTCAGTTGAGAGTGACTGAGGATAGTATAGAGAAGACTGCCTTTAGGACTCCGGATGGTTTTATGAGTGGCTGGTGATGCCATTTGGTTAGACAAACGCCTCCGCATACTTTGTTGATTTGATGAGAAGGGTGTTCAGGGAGTACCTAAATAAGTTCGTGGATGACATCTTGGTCTTTTCTAGGAGCGAAATAAAATTTCGTATGTGCTCAATAGGTTGAGCAAAGCCAGTTATGGGATAAACGGTGGTTTTGGAGCGAGACTGGCAAGGACATCCAGAGTTGGACAAGGGCTTAATTATTTAGCCGTTTTTACTAGTATCATCTCATGTAGGTCGTCTGAATTCGAAGGAGGTATCCCTTGGGTGTTTGTCTGATATTGGTTTTGGCCTTTGGGGCTTGCATTTGGGGGATGTCGAGTTCGACTAGGGTGGTCTGCGTGAGAGATGGATAGTTGTGACGATTTTGCATGGGAGAATATCATGATTTTCTCTAGAAGTGGAGAAAAGCATGCCCTACATCTTAGGGAAGTGTTGGATACTCTTTGAGCGCATTGTCTTAAGAGAACAAGGTGGATGGAATTCTTAGCATCCTATGAGTTTGAGATAGCGTATACCCCTGGCAAGGGTAACGTGGTGGCAGACGCCTTAAGCAGAAAAAGACTGTCTTTGAGTCCATTGTTCGTGGAATGGCGAAGCTTGGAGTTTAATTCTATGTTTGACTTTAGACCTTCTGTTGACTTTGTACCCGGTTTGCTAGCCTCCTTGGAGGTTAGGCCTACTCTTTTGGGGCGGATTGGCGAGGCACAGCGAGACGACCCACAGTTGGTTGAGTTAGTAGAGAAGCTCATAAGGGGGAGTCGTCCAGCCATTTGAGTAGGTACACCCTAGATGGTAAGGGGTGGTTGCGTAGAGACGGTAGACTTTGTGTACCGCAAGACGAGGGTTTGAGGAAGGCTATACTTGATGATGCACATCGGTCGAAGATGACCATTCATCCCGGTGGGGACAAGATGTACCAAGACATGAAGCGAGTTTTCTTTTGGGCCGGTATGAAGAAAGATGCAGCCGAGTATGTCGCTAGATGCTCGGTGTGCCAACAGGAGAAAGCGAAGCAAAAGAAACCAGGTGGGTTGCTTCACCCATTGGGAGTTCCGCAATGAAAGTGTGATAGCGTCTCGATGGATTTTATTGACAGGTTACCGAGATCGAGGAAAGGTAATACGGGAATTTGGGTTGTGGTAGATAGACTTACCAAGAGTGCCCATTTCATACCCATAAGAGGACTGTTCCATGTTTAGCTTCAGTTTATATTCGAGAGATAGTTCGGTTGCATAGGGAACATGACATATCCCATGTGTCACATTTGAGGAAGTGCCTACATGAGACCGCAGAGGCGGTAGAGCCGAGCTTGCTTAAAGAAGTAAAGGTAGAGCGTGATGTGATTATTCGACGAGCTCCTACCCGCATCCTTGGGTCAGAGATTAGGAGGTTGAGAAACAGAGAGGTTCGAGTAGTCAAAGTGAAAAGGGGAGAAGGTGAGAGCAATGCTACTTGGGAGACAGAAGCGAAGATGCGTTCGTTATACCCATTCCTTTTTGAGGGTATGTCCTTTGTCTAGTGCTTATTTTATCTCTAGTATGTCCTCTCATTAGTACCTTTGACCTTTAGATAGGGTAAACCTATGGTTGAAACATGTGATTGAGACATGTTATGTTTGATGGATGCATGTGGATGCAAGTGGTTGCCAGTGGTTGCTCGTGGATGCATATACACACACTCTAGACACTAGATCGGCTCAATCACTTCATATTGCATATTGCATATAATTGTGTGTAGGTAGCTATATTTATGGATGTATAATGATTGTGTTATCATATGGATGATGCATTTTGGTGAATGATTGTGCACTCATGTAGATATTGTATGTGTCGATAGGGTTCTCTCGCATACATAATGGATGCATGGCACTATCATGGTTTGCATATGTTCATACATTAGATAGGGAACATATACACACACTTTTTGCATATGCTCATACATCATTAGAAATTGTTTTAAGGACAATGGATGCCCGTGTTTGATGGATTGAGTAGATGGTTGTTTGGATGGTAGGATATGCATTCTCCTTAGCTTAGAGATTTCGGGGACGAAATCCTTTAAGGAGGGGAGAATGTAACACCCCGAATTTCGGTTAATGCTAAAATTCACAAATTAAAGAATAACTAATCCCAGATGTGGGAATTATGGGAAATGGGTTGCACCATTGCGTTCGTCTCGGAAAAATACGCGAAATAGAGTCTGAGTTTTCGAAAATCGGAGTCCGTATGAAGAAGATATGGACGAACGAAGTTAGGCAGAAAAACCGAAAACAAGCCAGAATGCACTGGCGCACTTGTGAAGTGCGCCAACACAAAAATGCACTGGCGCACTTGTGAAGTGCGCCAACACATTTTTACACTAGCGCACTTGGGAAGTGCGCCCGTGTCGAGCCAGAAACCTGCACAGCTTTCTGGCTGGCCTGGTGCACCATTTTAGGGTTTAGGCTGTGTTTTGGGGCTGGTTTCTGGAAGCTTCCGAGATCTGATGGTCCTAATCTAATTTAGGGTTAATCTAATGGCCTAAAACACTTGCCTAATCCTATAAATAAGACCCTAAGCTAGCCCTAAATGATCATAATCATATACTCTAACTAAACTATGCCAAAATTTTCTATGATCATAGCCTCCACTCAAAGTCCTAGCCTCCATCCTCTTATAAAACTATTTCTATGAAGGATTTCATGTTCATACAAGCATCTTTGAGTTGTATGAGTGATCATTAGCTTGCATTCATCATCAAGTTGCAAGCTTTATGTTCAAGGCTAGAGTTTTTGGGTGATTTGTGGCAAGGGTTTGCTTATTGGAGTTTAGTGGTGAGTTTCTATAGACTTAACAATCAATTGTTAAATTGATTATGATAGGATATGATAAGATATGGCTATGTTTGTGGAATCAATGTGTTTATGCAAGTTTAGTATAGTGTATGTTGTGTGCTATATGCAAGTTTAATGCTATGTTTTATGATGCAAAACACTATGTTGAACATTGATTCATATGTAACATGTTATGCAAGCTATATGGGAGGTTATATGCAAGTCTGTATGTAACATGTTATGCAAGTTATGTATTTGGTTTTATGCATGCTAAGTATTTGTTTTTATGCATGCTATGTATGTGGTTTTATGCATGCTAAGTATTTGGTTTTATGCATGCTAAGTGTTTGGTTTTATGCAAGTTTGTCTCTTTTTATGATATGCATAATATATGCAAGTTTGTCTCTAAGTATGGCATGTTATGCAAGTTCATATGCAAGTTATGATACATGTTCATATGCAAGTTATGATGCAAGTTCATATGCAAGTTCATATGCAAGTTATGATGCAAGTTCATATGCAAGTTATGATACATGTTCATATGCAAGTTATGATGCAAGTTCATAAGCAAGTTATGATGCAAGTTCATATGCAAGTTATGATGCAAGTTCATATGCAGGTTTGCCTCTATGTATGACATAAGTACATGTGTAAGTTCATACTTTTTAGACCTATGACATGTATGCAAGTTGACACCTTTATGATAGGTCTATGACATGAACATTTAAGCAAGTTACCATCTTTATGACATATGTGATTCATGCAAGTTTGGGTTGGTTATTTATGCAAGTTGGGTTTATGGTCATATATACGAGTTTACACCTTTTTAAACCCATGATAATGCTAATGATATGCTAAGTTGAACCCATTGTGTGTATGATGAATCTTCTCTTTTGAAGTATGTCATGTTAACGTATTTACGTGGGGACGATGGGGTAAAAAATTAATGAACACATAAAATTGTGTGAAGTGGGTATGATTAAACATACCGTAAAGTGGATGGACATAATTGGGAATTTACCTATTAAGTTAGGTCTACCCATATTATGGAATTGGGAATTTACCTATTGAGTTAGGTCTACCCATATTCTTAAATATTTGTAATTAATTAGGGATAATTAATACAAATTATGGGGGTGATTAATTAGGTGTAATTAATCTACTAAGACACGAGGTTGGACCCTTTTGTAGCATAAGACTGCCCAGAACCGACCGGCAAATCCAGCGGCTACAAATGATTGGCCCAATGTGAGAGGTCTTAGTCATAAACTAAATACGTGACAAGTGTAAAGACACGAGGTTAGACTCTGTTATGGTGTAAGGCTGCCCGGAACCAACCGGCATATCCAGCTGCCATAAAAGACAGTCTAATGTGAGAGGTCTTTACAAAGGTTACGATCTTAATTAATTAAGAAGCACTTAACCAAATTAGCATGTAGAGGGGCATGAGGGGTTAAGTGGGTGCCTTGGGTGGCATGTAGTAACTAGTGGGGGTGCCTTGGGTGGCATAAGGAAACTAGTGGGATTGCCTTGGGTGGCAATAGAAAATACGATTAGAATACTTAACCAAAGTGGAACATGTAATTAAACATGATAAAAGGGTTAAGTAAGTGCCTTGGGTGGCATGTGGGAATTAAGTAAGTGCCTAGGGTGGCATGTGGAAATCAAGTAAGTGCCTTGGGTGGCATGCGGAAATCTAGTGGGTGCCTCAAGTGGCAATTGAAATATAATTAAATGACAAGCTTAAGTAGTAGCTTGTGGGGGCCTTAAGTGGCAATTGAAATATAATTAAATGACAAGCTTAAGTAGTAGCTTGTGGGGGCCTTAAGTGGCAATTGAAATATGATTAGATGACTTAACCAAACCTTAACATGTAAGTGAGCATGATTATAAAAGGGGTTAAGTGGGACGCACTAGATAAAATGGCAAGCTTAAGTAGTAGCTTGTGGGGGCCCATTTCAACCAATATCCCAAACGTATCTTTGTGGGCTCGTCCAAAGTCGAGGACGGGACACGCATATTGGGCTTGACTATAAGAGGCCAAAACGGGGTAGCGGTGGCAACGCGAGTCCAACGGGTTTCATATGCGTGTGTGGACCCGGGCTGGTAGGTAAGACGTTGTTGCATCGTGTAGGTATAAGCCGTGCACCATTGATTATCGGGTTGCCACTTTGGGGAGTGATACACCCCACTGTGGGGCCAGCACGGATATCTACGGTAGGGAGCCGATCGCTTAGGGGTAGTTGGTACACCTAGTGGAGATAGGGGCAGACGGCACCTATGTAGTCAGCTAGGGGTACAAGAAACTACTGGGTAAAATTTCTAAGTACACTTAGTGGGATCAACCTTTAAGTAGGAATTACCCTTGGGTGGGTAGAACTGGTGTGGTGCAGTGTAGGAATTACCCTTGGGTGGGTAGATCTGGGGTGGTGTAATCTAGTAATTATCCTTGGGTGGATAAATGCGTCTTTTCGGTTATCTTAGTACATCCTGTGTTTAGTTGGCTACTTAGTGTAGTCATTATCCCCAGAGGTACCGTACCTTGTTTATATCATACCCTAATTACTTTAATGATTGTATTGTTAGGGTTATAGGACTCACTCAGACTTATGCCTGACCCCGTTGTTTCTTTATCTTTTTCCCAACCCTCAGGTTTTCAGAGTGGGCCTAGCACTAGTGGGCTTTGATCAGACTGCTTTATCTATCTTTTGGAGCTTGGACCGTGGATGTAAAGCTCAGTTTATCTTTTCTATTATGGCTATTAGGTTATGTAGTGGGATCATGTACTTATGTTTTTATCAGGATGGATATTATGTACTTGACTCTTATTTATGGTTTTAGTGTAACCAAACATGTTTTACTTTCCGCTGAAATGAAATGATGTTTTAAATTCTCAAGTATTACTTATATCTGTCTTATTGTAATTTTTCTGTTCTATATTCACTTAAAATACTCCACCGATGTTATGGCATTCCCTTAGTGAGTGACCGTAGCGGGTGTGGGGTGTTACAGCAGTGATTCAACTAATGATGTAGAGATAAACGAATGCGATGCACCCGAATAGAATAAGGTATGGACAGGATGATCAAACAGAAAAACTAAGCTTTCAATAGAAATGGTTCTACCTCGTTCTTGCAGCGGTGGGACCGCGAGAGCCAGAACTTGCCCCCTTGCCTGCCCTGGTGCCATAAGAGCCTGCACCTGTCCTCCCGAGGTAGATCCTGCCCTCTTCCCCTTCTTTGGGCAGTCCTTCACTAGATGTCCCGCTTCACCATAGTGAAAACAGCCAGTCTTCTTTTTCTTTCTGCAATCCTTGCTGAGATGGCCTGGTGTCCCACAGTTAAAGCATTTCTTCTTTCCCTTGCCATTATTGTCTTTACCACCCTTCTTGTTTTGCTGTTGTGGTTTCTTCTGATCCCCTTTCTTCTCGGGTGCCCTATTAGCATTAGCGCCTTTCTCCTCGTGCATGAGCGCCATTTCTACTAGCTTCTCAAAGGTGGCCCCCATAGGGATGTGGGTCATAGCCAACCCTTGCAACCGCTCATTCAAGCCATTAACGAACCTCAGAGCCTTCTTCTCCGGCGTGTTCACTAAGTCCAAGCCAAACCTTGCTAACTGATTAAATTTGTTGACATATTCTTTCACTGATGAGCTTCCTTGCTTTAATGTCAAGAACCTTTCCATATATAGATTCTCTTCCGCCCGTGAGAGAAACTTCGCCTCAAACCTACGCCTGAAATCCGCCCAAGAGTCAACAGGACGCTCCCCATTAGTGACCTCCCACCAAAACGAGGCCTCTCCCTTCATTAACCAAGCTGCTAATTTGACTTTCCTCCCTTCTTCTACTTCAAAGATTTCTAGCAATTCTTCCACCTCCTTAAGCCAAGCTCTAGCTTCCACAAACGTTTCTGACCCTTGAAAAGGTTTTCCACCCATAGCCTTAAATTCCTTGCACGTCTTTGCAAAAGTATCAACGCGAGGAGGAGGAGCGGTTGCAACTGGTGGTGGAGGAACATTGGCTGGACCTGCAGCGGCCCTAGCTTCTAATAACCTCCTATACCATCCTGGTATCGTTACAACATCCGGAAGGTTAAGATCTTCAGCCATGCTGAAACGAAAAAGGAAAGATTCAAAATGGAGAATTCGAAAGATAAAGATATATGGCTATTGGGGATTATGTTTTTCATAAAAACTTTCCTCTTAAAATAACTCATTAAGACATGTTTTTGAAAACACTTCTTCCAAAAATACTTTAGAAAAATAGTTTTTCTAAAAAATTTATCTGTTCTGATAACCTTAAGCTCTGATACCATGTGTAACACCCCACGTCCATTAATGTCACTCACGAAGGGAATGCATTAACTTCCATGGAGGTTTTAAGTGAATATAGAACAGAAAAATTACAACAAGACAGATAATAAGTAGTACTTGGAAATCTAAAACTTTATTTTATTGCAGCGGAAATTAAACATGTTTGTTACATCATAAAACCATAAATCAGAGTCAAGTACAATATCCATCTTGGTAAAACAAAACACATAATCCCATTACATAAATAGCCATTAAAGAAGATAACAAGCTGGACTTTACTTCAATGGTCCAAGCTTTCCAAAAGAGAGATAAAGAAATCCAATCAAGCTCCACTAGAGCTGGACCCACCCTAAGGACCTGGAGGGGGAAAAAGGATAGAAATAGAGGGGATCAGACATAAAGTCTGGCGAGTATGATAATTCTAACAATACTATTATCAAAATAACTAGACTAAGGCATAAGCTGGAGAATAAGGAAATGCCTATGAACTATTGGGTATGGAAGAGCAGATAAAGATAACGTTAAAGGCACATCTAATTACTAACGAATAATTACTACACTGCACCACACCAGTCACCCTAAAGGTTGATCCCACTTGCTTCACTTAGAAATTATATAAATGGCCTTGCGTACCCCTAGCTGACTACATAGGTGCCGTCTGCCCCTATCTCCGCTAGGTGTACCCCACTACCCACTTTCGATCGGCTCCCTACTCGTAGATACCCGTGCTGGCCCCACAGTGGGGTGTATCACTCCCCTAAAGTGGCAACCCGATACAACTTGAGAATGCAAGGCTTATACCTACACGATGCAACAACGTCTTACCTACCAGCCCGGGTCCACACACGCATATGAAACCCGTTGGACTTGCGTTGCCACCGCTAACCCGTTTGGCCTCTTATAGTCAAACCCATAATGTGTGTCCCGTCCTCGACTTGGGTCGAGCCCACAAAGATACGTTTGGGTTACTGGTTGAAATGGGCCCCCACAAGCTATCCGCCTAAGCTTGTCCCCACTAGTATATCCCACTTAACCCTCTTCTTAGTCATGTTCATTCACATGTGTGTTTGGTTAAGTCTTACTAATCGTATTTCAAATGCCACTAAAGGCAACCACTAGATTCCTCATACCACCCAAGGCACCTACTTAACCCCTATGTCCCACCTTACATGTTTATCTGGTTAAGTATTTCTTAATTCATTCAGGCCGTAACCTCATAAAGACCTCTCACATTAAACTGGCATTTATGGCAGCTGGATTTGCCGGGCGGGTCCGGGCAGTCTTACACCATAAAAGAGTCTAACCTCGTGTCTTTACAACTGTTATGCTTTAGTTTGGGCCTAGGACCTCTCACACTGAGCTGACATTTGTGACTACTGGATTTGCCAGTCGGGTCCGGGCAGGTTTACGTCACAAACGAGTCCAACCTCGTGTCCTAAGCATTGATTACTACTGATAATCTTTTACCCCAGTTTTAAATATATCCCTATTCAAATCATTAATTAATTCCAATTTTAATGATGTCCATAATTGACTCAATTATGGCCATCCACTTATGGTATGCAAAATCATATCAATTGCACCCCAATTTCTTAATATTAAATCCTTAATATTACCCCTACCCAACGTTATATGTTCGCTTATTCAACGCAAAATATACATTAGACTCGAATAGTCTAACTCATAGCACAAAGATAAATTATCATAGCATATAGAAAAATAAAATAGATCTAGTCATAATAGGGGTGAAACTTGCATAAAACTACACATGTCATGGATCTAAAGGTGTCAACTTGTTTGGTTAAATGTCACAACTTACATAATATGATCATAATCCCAATTCATGTATAAACTGGCATATGTGGTTTATGCAACATAATGATGGTGTAAAATAGCATCTAATCCATAGAACTCACCCATGTCATAGCATAATTCTAGACCTAAATAGATGTCATGGCACATGTTCATAATCTTTACTAATCAATCTAAACTTGCATACATGATTTGTCATATAAACCAACATAGCCCAAATAATATCAACATTATGATTTGATTAACATGAACTAATTAGCATAGATAATAACATCATGACTTTGTAACATGTATGATTTATCACAACTTAGCATAGAAAATTACAACCTATACAATATCATCATAGCATGATTTACAACATATAGGATATCATCATCACATAACATAGGATTTACAACATACATGATAGCATAAGGTTTACAACAACATATTTGACAATTCACATCATTTTCTTATGATCCATATCACATCTTAATCTAATTAGTTTGCTAATAATCTTATTAAAATCATCATACTCACAATTAGAAAAGAAAGAGAGTCTTGATTTGCTTTAGAGTTGAGTAGAATTAGGGTTTTGATTAGCTTTCTTCCTTCTTTGTTGGCGGCGGCTACACTGAGTTCCATGGCGGCGGTATGACGGTGGCTATTCTATTTTTCATGTTAATTAGAGTGAGAGACTACCTAGGTATTTATAGAGTTTAGGATTTATTTAGACCGTCAGATCAACTCAGAACTAAAATGAACCGTTAAATTTGCCAACTCAGCCCTAAAGACACATCAGCAGCTCAAGATTGGGCTCAGCCAAACCCTAGCCGACCTAACCAGGTCGACACCTAGGTCGACTGCCCAGTCGACTCCCCAGTCGACTGCCTAGTCGACTCCTCAGTCGACCTGGGGTGCTGGGCGGGAAATTTCCCGCCTGGCCTGTTTAACTTCGAATTTTGAATTTTAAATTTTCTGAAATCTGTTTTGAATTTTCTGAAACTTCCGATGGCCATATCTCCTTCATACGAAGTCCAAATCACGCAAACTCGGACTCTATTTCAACCAGAATTCCGAGATCAACACAATGGCGCAACCCGTTTCCACAAATCCCACGTCTGAGATTATTTATTCTTTAATTTGTGAATATTAATATTAACAGAATTACGGGGTGTTACATTTAGCACCTCTTAAGATGAAGTTAAATCCCATCCGGTGTTTTCTTATGTTGTTCTTGGGATACTTTAGGCTGTCATGACTTGAGAATTCGGTGAATCAGTTGTTGTTTTGGGCTCATACAATTCCTTTGGGTAAAAAGGAATTCATAACTAAATCTCACATTTCATTATTATAATTTAACTGATTTGTAAACTAGACCGATCCATGTGTGTTAATGCTCGGGTCAGATCGAGTTGTTTTAGGTTTAGTCGGTTGTTTTCTTGGGTCTATAGTTTCACCTATGGATTATGTTCCGAATTTGGGGCGTTGGGGCTTCCAAATGTGTTCTTTGTTGTGAGAAGGAAAGTCATGCACCACACATGGCATCGCCGCCACTGTCCGTTTGTCCGAACCGATTCGGGCCAAGTCGGGTACGGGCTTTGGGGTTCAGATCCATTAAATATTTTTGGATCAAATTATGAGAATGGTAACGGGCCGGGCCTACTACAAACCCTAAAAATATTTGAATAAAGGATGGCAGGATTTGAAATGTTTTCTGAACGTTGGAAATAAAGAGGCACGATAGTTTTTTGAACAGGTGCAGAAGAGGGAAATTTGCAACGCTTTCAGAATGTTGCAAACAAAGGGACGCGACGTTTGATTTTGAAATGGATGTGAGTGACCATTCCAAACGGTTGCAATGCCTTGCCAAGGAATACTTCCTTCCGCCTCTATAAATATCTGTGCCTATAAACTGTTCCAGATTCATTCCAAAATTCACTTCCTTCTTCTCCCTTGATTCTGTGACACTGCCATTTCCAACATCACAAGTGTGTTACAAATTCTCAATTTTGTAACGCTTGTAGAGTGTTGTAGAATTGTTCTTCTTCTTCTTCCACTTCATTCTACTCTCTACTTTCATCATTAGAAATCAAAACTAGAGTGTTCTTGGTCGAATCAAAGTTGTACAAACTTTGAACTTGATTGCACTTTTTTAAGGCTTCGTTGAGTCCTAAAAGTCGATAGTTCGATAACCCATTTGTACCTGGTGGGTTGAATTATTGTTTGAAAGAATCTCTTCCATAAATCCTTCAACTCTGAAGTACAACATAATATTCCTTATAGTCATCTCGAATGAAATTTTTTCCAATAATAGGTATGACTATTTAGTTCACAAGTGACACCCCTTAGAAGGGCCAGTCAAAAACATAAGAGGCAGATTGAAAGCTCTAGTGGTGACGGATGCAAGAACGAAAATAGCCAGTGTAAGTGTCTTGTAGATTGTTTGTCAAAGGGCTATTTTTGTTGTTCATTTCATATTTTCTTTTTTGTTTTGAACATGCCATGCTTATGAGAAAATGCCCCATGTTATTCTTGTATATAGAAGTTTAAGTAACTAAAGATCATTTTATCCTATAATTCATGTCCTATTTTACTTTTATGCACTTGTATATTCTCTTCATGTTTGCAAATGTATGTATACATAATTTAACTTGTTGTACTTTAAGTTTTTCCCATTATATGTACACTTGTTTCGGTGTAATACTTTTAACCATTCAAATTCATGCTCATAAATCAAATTCATGCAGTTTCTTTACTTATATTTCCTTATTTAGTCCTATTTATGATTGCCAAAGTGTTTTGTTTGGAAAAGAAAACTATTATTTAAATAACTCTATAGTTATTCTTGTTCATATTAGCTTGAATTTCCTTTAACCATTAGTCATGAATAATCCAATTTTCGAGGTGCTTTATACAAGGAAGTAGTAGTTGGAACAAATATTTTATTGTTATGTGATTTTGTCATGTACATAGTCCTATTCGTAAGACTTGCTATTTTGAATGATAAATTTTGAACATAAGTGGGAGACAAATGTTGTAGGATAAATTATCTGAACCCATCACTCGGTCATGCTTTTCTAGTCCTAATGCCCAATTTGGAAACTACAATAATACTAGTTTTAACTTTCTCTAAGTATTCTTTCTTAACCTCGGTCAAGTGCATCTACTAGGCCTCTAGCACAGTCATGGAAACTCAGTCCTACACTAATTTTTATCTCCAAAAATTAGTGATTTGATTGTCCAATTCCAAACATTCCTTTTTAATAATGCTAAACTCTAGGTAGTAGTTACTCATACAAATTTTCATCACACCAACACCCTGATTTCCAAGTTGATAACGGAGATTTTGCAAAAATATAGAGTAGGAGAGGAACACCGTCGATGAGAGATATAAACTAGCTTGAATATATAAGGTATTGTTCCATACGTGCAACAAGTGCCAAAAGAATAATGTACCAAAAGGAAATAGTACTAATACCTTTGGTAGGTGTTCGGGTCAAATATCCCTATGTCCACAGTACTTTGCTTATTTATTTACCTTTAGTTTGCCCGAAGGTTTATTACATGAAATATAGAAGTTTTTGCAATTGATGAGTTATTGAGATTCTAATATATGAAAGTACAATATTATTTGGTTATAATTTTCCAGTATGTCAGTAGATCTTTGTGCCTTTGGATTGCCACCTATTTAAAGTGCTTAGGTTATAACACCATTGGAAGAGAATATCAT
>JASFAX010003944.1:0-40946 GCA_030737875.1 Allium sativum
TGTATCTCCCTTATGACATACTCGGTTATATTTTTTGAATAATGTTCTATACATGTTATCTAAAGCAAAATATTCTATATTTACTCAATGTAAAGCATTAAACATAGCTCGACAACAAGGAAGACATGCACAGCTGATTTTGATGTGTCACACATCTGGATATATTGCCAAACGTCTGATATCATAACTAGAAAACCATCTGAATAATAATCAGACGTCTGATATTTTATCCATACGTCTGGATTTTTTCTCGGCCTAAAATATTAAGGCTTAAGAAGTATTCAGACGTCTGGATATTTTATCCAGACGTCTGGAGTTTCTCTCGGCCTAAAAAAATATATCTAAAGCAGCACTCAGACGTCTGGATTATTTTTCAGCCTAAAAAATATGCCTGAAGAAGCATTCAGACGTCTGGATATTTTATCCAGATGTTTGGATTTTTTCTCGACCTAAAAAAAGTCTGCAGAAGCATTCAATATCATAACGAACACAGCGATATATTGGACAAATTGATATACATGTAGAACACAGTGATATATTGGACATATTGATATACATTTAGAATACAACGATATATTGGACAACTTGATCAGTATCAAAACAACAATATATTGGACATAATGATATATGATAGCAGTGTAGCCCCTTAATATGTTAAGTAGTGCTGCCACAAAGTTTATTTTCAGAACCATGTGGATGAGGTATTCAGTATATTTAAGATACTGAATGCCCCTCCACACGGATCTGAAAATAACCTCATGACATCACTAACTTTAACCAAGGCGGCATGGCTTCAATTAACCAAGGCGACATGGCTTGCTCCCCATAGATGCGAGCATGACATCACTACTTCATGACTGACATGGTAATAAGGCTTGGGAAAGAGGAAAGAAGTAACTTAAAGACAATATATACATACATACATATATATATATATATATGTATATATATATATATGTATATGGATGAAAGAAGTAACTCTACTAATTAGTTTTAGCTAGGGATGAAAGAGCCAGCTCATTTCTGATAAGGAACAACGTGTACATGTAGCTCATTTAGATAAGTTCTAGATAAGGAGATACACGTGTGTGTGTGTGTGTGTGTGTGTGTATTGAATCATTTTTTAACGGGGTCCAACTTTTTATGTTTTGGCATATATCCATGATTCATTGATTCACCTTTGAGCTTACCACAACATAGAAACCATGTGTACATGCAGCATATCAAGCCTGTACATGCAGCAGTGTCCAGCCTAGTTTGTAGACTGTTCAAACTGCAATTACAGTTTCTTTATTTAATCTTTTGGTTTTGCGAAAAATGAAGTATGAAACTGCTGAATGTACTCAATCTTTATTTTATCTTTTGGTTTATATGACAACTTGAAATTTATTATGAATTATTTATGTAGTCATTACTCAACAAAGAGTTTATTCAATGATTCACTACGATTCTAAACTCACAGAATACAAATAACTTATTGCTACATACAAGCTATAACTTCTTGCGATTCGTTTTAGAAATACCTGGTTTTGCGATACTAGCATTTGAACCATCTTCTCTCACATAAGTTGTCGTGGTAGCTTGTGATTCAGCGTTAAACTTTTTAATCTTCTTCTGCAAAGGACAACATACATTGTAACCTTCAGCATTATCACATTCTAAAATCATTTATAATATGTCAATTTAAAATAAAATCACATACAATAGTTTCTTCAACAACCGAGCTCGTCGGCTCACCGTTTTTTCGAGTGTGAGATTTAATCCAAACATCAGATCGACAGATAGAAGAGGGATCTGGACTCTCGTTTTTCTATGATAACAAAATTTTGAATAAAATAATTTATCATAACTCTATAAATGGCATGGCAAGATCACAACATTAAAATATTTTCTGACCATATCAGCAGCTAAGCGTGCGATTCCTTTACGGCTGCATGTATGTGGCATCTGTCTGCGTCTGATGGCTTTGAATGTTTCACTTTGTTGCTGAAATAAAAAATTAAAATATACTGACTAGTTAATTCACATATATGATGTCCTCAACTGATACTGCATTATGGATAACCATTTTTACCTTTCACACAACATCCAACAAGATTTCCATATGGTGGAAAGTCATTTATCGTCCATAGTAAAATCGCTCTTATGTTAAAAAGTGATCAACTAAAGGCATCATAAGTTTGAACTCCATTACTCCACAAATGTTGCAAATCTTCAATTAATGGCTCCACATATATGTCAATATCATTTCCTAGTTGCTTCGGATCAGGAATCAACAGTGTTAGGATGATATTTTCTTTTTTCATGCATAACACTAGCGAGAGGTTGTATGTTGCAAGCATCACAGGCCAACAACTATATTTGGAACTCATTGTCATAAAAGGATTAACACCATCAGTAGCAAGACCAAGTCTTATATTGTGTGGATCAGCTGCAAACGGTTCCCATTTCTCATCCACTACATTCCATATTATTGAATCCACAGGATGATGCATTTTCCCATCATTGCTTTTGTTATTAAAATGCCATCATAAATCTTCTGCCGTATTTTGAGATCTAAACATTCTTTTAAATCTAGGAACGATCGGAAAATATCTCAAAACCTTAATTGGAATGCCATGCATAATTTCATTTATACGTTCATTCTTCTTCCATCTTGATACACCACATTTAGGACGACTTTCCAAATCTTTGTACTCTCTTCTAAAAAAGCAACAATCGTTTTGACAAGCATGAATTTTTTCAAAACCCATATCGATTATTTTGGAAAAAAAATTACCTCGTATAATTTCTTCGGAAGTACATTATTTTTTGGCAACAATAATTGTTGCACATTTAGAAGTTTATCGAAGCCGGTATCAGACAATCCAGTCTCACATTTAAGATTATACAAGGCGAGGATGGCAGATAATTTTGTTTGATCGATACAATCAAGATACAATGGGGCTTTTGCTTCTTCCAAGTTCCTTAACAAATCATCCTCTCGTTTTTGTGTGCTATCTTTATCTTTATCATCATCGAAACAAGTATAATTGATGAAATCTTCTTTTTCATAATCGATAGCTTCAAATAAATCATGTCATCGAACTTAACATATGTGCTTATATTTATGTGCTCACCGTGACAATACCACCTACTTGTCTTATATACACGATCCATTCCTCTTATAATCAGACGCTCAACTACCACCTTCTTATATTGATGACTAAGATTTCGACAATCTAAGCACGGACATAGAATTTTTTCTACATTTCCAGAATTTTTCATAGCGGTATGCACAAACTTCCGAGCTCCTTGCTGATACTCACTACTAGTTCTTTGAAAAAAAATTATCTTTTAGCTTTCGTCAAAATATATGATATGATTTGCAAATTACATTTATGTTGAGAATTATGTAGTTACCTGTGTAGATTCACCCAATTTTTATGCATCATCATCTAATACATAAGCAAGCAAAATTTTAAAATTTGAAGTAATAATCAATTGTTGAGTACAAGCAAATTAACATAACTACTTAAATAAAACAGTGATAATAAATGAGACACAACAACGTATAAACTGCTAATAGCACAATCAACATTTTCAGCAGGCATAACAGATGTTTAAAAAAAACCGAAGATTGGCTAATCAATGAAAAAAGATAAAATAATCAAGGTCATGCTTACGTTAACTTGAGGACGACGAAAACTGAATGGAGTCTATGGGTGCGACCACAACTGGAATGGAAATTCCTCCACTGGAACTATCTGGCTTCCGTTATAGCAACCGAGAGACCAGAGCAACAGTGCGAATTGAACGGAGATTCGAAAATGAGACTGAGACCAGGCGGACAACGAAAATGCAATGGAAAGTTTGTAATTAAGATTTCAAATTTTTGGGAATATTTTTTGGATATGCGGCCGAATTTAGTAAGAGTGGAGGGAAGTAAAAAATAATTCCCGCTTTAATTTATCTTAGTGTTTTAACCTAAAAACAACGTACTAATGTTTGATTTTTACAACATGGAGAAGAAATCACTATGATTTGCAATTATAGATTACACCTTTTCTTGTACTGTATGTATATATGCATGAATATAAACGTTAAAATTAAAAAGGTGCAAGCTAAGAAAAGAAAGGAATAAATGCATGCAATAAAACAATGAATAAATTGCAGCCATTAAAAGACAGAATTGAAAGGTAGGTTATTAATGAATTAATAGCCAAAATATTGCTTGCGTATATAAACATACAAATTTTAAATCCAAACATTAAGATTATAAATTAACCAAGCTATATTTGGAAGAGAATTATTGTTATTATTTAACATCTAAATCAGAAGACTATATGTATATATATACATATATAAGTGGAATTCAAACTTAATTATGATTTATAAGAAGAATAAAATAAATCAAGAAGGAGTATATATATAGCTAGTAATTAACATTGTTAATTAAATGTTAAACTCAGTAATCAAAACGTCGCATAAAGCCTGCCTAGACCTAGATGGGTCGACCCATGTTTTGCATGGGTCGACCCAACTATAGGGCGGGTCGACACACGAGTTGACCCAAGCGGGTCTAGATCTGCTATATGCGACGTAGTATTTTGATATGTGGGGATCGGGTTTTAATGGATTAAATCTGATGGACCAAACTTTTCTAGTACACCTATAAATAGACTAGCAGGACCTAGCTTTAATCTCATATTTTCTGAGGTGTTGCCTAGGCTCTACCATTCTCTTTTCTCTCCAAACCTTTTCAGAGATTTATCATGTTAGTTCTTTGGGATTCTGATTCAAGGTTTGAAGATAAGGCATATAAATCAATAACATAGGTGCCTAGATTTCTAATCAATGCGATATAAGTTCTTGAATCTGATTTATTAAGGTTTCTCCCTTTCTTTCCCTCTTCTTTTTGTATCAGATTTGTGAATCCGTGGTTATTTGGATAATAGATTCAGTTAGGAAGCCAGAAAATAACAGATCTGGATCAGATTCAAGGATTGGAAAGCTATTAAGTGAGTGGATTTAAATTATAGCTTTATAAATAATGGTATATTTACCGTTTGTATTCCTCGTCATTCTTAACATGTTAAATAACTGCAAGTTGTGATAATTGCGGTATAATTCAATTTCAGTTATGTTAAGAATATTATTGTTGTATAGATCTATTCTATGAACCTGTTAATTGGATTGAAATCATTATAATACTAGAATTGTGGAATTTACAATAAAAGTGAATATGTTACAGAAAATGTTGTTAATGACAAATTGGAAATTGGAAATTGTAAATCAAATTATAGTGAAATTGGGAATAACAGAAAAAAAGAATAGATACGCCTAACTTGTATGTAAAATTACAATAATCGGGAAATTGAAGATAACCATACTAAGACACGAGGTTAAATTCAGCTTGGGGTAGAAGCCTGCCCAGAACCGCTTGGCGAATTCAGCATCCACAAGTGGTTAACTTAATGTGAGAGGTCTAGTGCCTAAACACATATAAAAATATATGTATACAATAGACAATAAGTAAATAAATTAATAAATTAGTAATGTCTGTTGGGGGTACAACAAATAAATATTTTGGGACTGATAAAATGAAGATACTTCATTGCCAATTAATGTTTTAAGAAAATATGATCGTTAGGTTCATAAGTGAAATTAATTGTAATTAATAGAATTAAACGGTACATGTGAAAATATACAAGATGGTAAAAGGAATGAATGTTATAACAATAAAGAATGGTTCATATTAAGGAACCTAAAGAGAATAATGATGAACGAGGAATATAACCAATTATAACTGATTATATGAATGAAAATGGAAGATAATAGGTAGGCTTGTCCTTGGGACAAGTAAAAATTATAACAAAATGTTATAATAAATAAAAAGGAAACTAATGATGAACGGAATAATAATAACCTATTATGACTAAGTACGAATGTAAGAACTGAAGATAATATGTAGACTTATCCTAGGGAAAAGTGGAAATTATAACATAGGTTATAATAAATGGAAAGGAACTTATTGATAAACCCTATTTAAGAGAACTAAGTAAATAGCAACAAAAGGTTGTGTTAAGTAAAGACATTGTTAATGAGAAAGAATGTAGTAGGCTTATTATTGGTAGACTTATAAATGAGAATTATGAAGCCTAATAAAAGAAATTAATAATAAACGGAAGCCCGCTTAGGCGGCATAAGGTTGAATGAAGTAAGAAGACTTATGAAATGTAATAGTTGTACTTAATCATATGCATTAAGTAGCATGTTAATAGAAAACATGTGGATTGTGATAAGATATACTTAATTATACATTAAGTAGGACAAGTTATTGTAAGTTGTAAACCTGAAATTGTACAATGAATGATAGGGTAGTTATGTAAGAAGATTGTAGATAACTTTCCTTAATTACAATATAGGGAATAACATGTCATGGGCTTATTAATGAACTTAAATGGGTTAAGTTATATTATTGAATTAATAAGCGATAGGGGTCCGCTCATTAGAGATATAAGGGGCTCAGAGAAAACTGGGTAACTTGAAAGAAAAGATAAAATATGGATAATCAAGTTAATTGATAATCTGATAAGATAAGACAAGCACACGATTAAAAGGTTAGACATAGGGTCTAATAACACGTTAGCGCATTGCGCTTGGGCCAGTCCGCATGTACAAAGGTAAAGAACCCAACGGGGTAGATCATCGAGGTGTCTGGGGGCACGAGAGGAGCATGTCCATCTGATTCTTTTGCTTGATATTCTTCTTGCTGGCTCTGCGGGACTGGAAGGAAGCACATAGCTTTCGAAGGACGTGGTAGCGTACTCCGTGGTGATCCTCTATTGCGGTGCATGCTCGGGCTGTACTCGTAGAGGTTGGGTCTACACGTTACCACCTGGTGAGTATAATTTGATTGCAATGGTAGTTCGGCAGTCAGAAGGCTGTGGCGGTATGACATTGGGGTGATTCGACGATTTGCCTATCTATATGCTGGCCAGGACCAAATAAAGGATAGTAATCATTGGGTACTTCTCATCGGCTGTCAGTGGAATGCAGTAAGACTAGAGTTAAACCAATAGACCATCGATCTTTTACTATCGCGACTTTGGTTGCGGGACACGCCAATTTGGATGTAAATTGTTTGCTAGGGGCACATCATTTAGCTCTTGATGTAGTCTTTCACAAGTTGAGGGAGGGGTCGAGGTGGGACCATAGCCACCGTAGAAATGCAGACCATAGTTTAGATATTTGTACTTTAGGCCTCTTTAGCAGACCTATACAGATATGGAAAAGCTTACTACCGAGTTCCGTGCATTCAGATGTAGTCCTATTACGGAACTCGGGGGTATAGTAGATAGTAGGTACGTGTGAAGATCCGGATACATGCATGCCCCCAATGAGTGGTGTATCATAGACGTTAGGGCATTACTCTGTGTTAAAATCGAGCTTGGATGAGGAGTTTAGATATAACAGTTTGTACTCTTACATAGTATGGCAAGGGTAGTTTTGTGTGAAACATGGCCTAGTTTTAAGGAAATTCATATGTCGCTCCGGCGCAGGATGAGAGTTGCGTACGCTTCCGTGGCGTGACGGCGGAGACCGTGCGAGAAGGGTACCATGGGAATTACCTTGATATTGGGGGTACCTACATATACACTATACTGCTTAAAGGTAGATGGGTACGACGTATGCGTAAAGCCTTGAGTGGTGTTAGCCCAAAACAACCTAATAAACCGGAAAATGAAACTGAACGGTATATGTAGGGTTACTTCAGAATGTGTAATTTAATCCAATCACCAAAACTTATGTTCGGACCCCCTCCTCATAACATACTCGCAAGTTAGCCTTTTGGCAGAGATGAGATAGCTTTGTATGCTGGTTAGGCAGTATTATTATTTCGGTAAGGTTATATTTGATTATATTATATTTTATTACATTCTACTATGGGATGTTTTCTGAGCTCTGATATATATTATTATCTCTGTCTTTTCTGCAAGATACTAGACAAGCCAACTTGAGTTTCAGCAAATTGGAATTTTTAAGGAAAAAAATTTTGTTGTCGGAATTCGGGTTGTTACATCTGGTATCAAAGCTTAGGCTCAGGGTTCCTGTATATATAGTGAGTGAATGTATTTATATTTCTAAAAATATAAATATATATATACACACACACACTAAGATCCATAAAAGGAACCCACTAAGTAGGAAGAGCGGTTTATGCAAAGAGTTGGGATATTAGTTATGTACACTAAAGAAATGATGATGGAAATTTGAAACCTTTGGGTGAAAAGTGTACAATGAACTTTGTATTGGAGAAAGATGGATAACATATATCAGCATTTGATATACTAGTATTTTTGGATTAGTGGGTTTGGCAGTAGAGCCTTATAAAGTGGGAAAAGAAAAGAGGGAAAGTGGATTGAGAACACACACACACACACACACACATACATACATACATACATACATATATATATATATATATATATATATATATATTTGAGAGAAATGACTTTGTGGGGATATCTAGGTAAGTCTAGGTAAGTTGGAAACCTACTTTGAGTCTAGTCCCATTGTTAACTTTTGAGAACTTGAAATATTAAAAGCTTTTGAGTGATAGTTTATAGTGTTTTTCAAGTTTTGATGTTAAAAGTTACAATTATAAAATATGCACTAGCTAAATTATGTAAAAACAATTTTTGAGACAAAAAGGGAGTACTTTTTTTGTTTGAAAAAGAATATATAAGTAACATATATGAAAAGTACATATTGAATTTTGAAATAAAATGGGGTATATTTTAAAAAACGATGATTTTTTGTGAAATTTTTGTCTAAACAGAATTCTTTCAGAAAATGGTGCACATTATAGAGCATGTATAGCTCGCTAGTTTTTAAGCTATAAAGTATGAAATGATTAAAAAGCAAACAGAAAAGATTGCATTTTTGTTAAAAACTAAAATTATCAATAAGGGAAATTTTGAAAATCTCTATTCTTTTGACAATAAATTTGATAATTGTCTTGACATGAAACTTTGATGGGTGATCAAAATAAGTTGTCCTTGTCAACTCCAGTTATTGTGTTTTGAAAAAAAAATGATTTGCATTTTTTGGGATGACATATTTTCTTATGGTTTGGCAACGATAAGTTTTAATGAGGAAAGTAAAGTTTTGACACTTTTAATTTTTGGAAGAAAAGTGAAATGAGGAAGCCAAATCACGTTTTTAAATCATGGAGTAGGCAATGATTAGTATATAGGAAAGACGGGAAAATTTTTGAGGCTTTGAAGTAAATAGCAAGGACTGTTTCGAAATAATGGTAAGTTCTCGTAGAATGCATAAGCATTATAGAGCCTAGGTTGTTGCTTGTAAAAGGTTGTTAGTACACAACAAGGACTAATGGTGACTATTAGATGGCAAAGGGTAAGAAAATGTTCAGCTTCTTTGTTTGTACTTTTCGTTGTCAGAGAGGACATGGTCCTAGGATTCTTAGCCCTTTGTAGTAGCTATGTAGAGTGCTTGTTTTCCTGTGTTTTAGTTGAAGGATTGGAAGGCTTATCTAAAAATTAAACTTAGATCGGTGGATTAAGTTATATAAGCTAAGAAAAGAGTGGATTAAGTTATATAAGCTAAGAAAAGAGTAATGACATAGCTATAAAGAAAATAACAAATCAGTAAAATCAATAAATATGATAGTTGAGAAAAATGGAAAATATTGAGAAATAGGAATAAAAATGAGTTTTCCTAAGTAAGTTGAAAAAGAAAACCTATAACAAAGAAAATGTTCTTATGTGAGCTATGCTTGGATAGGAAGATAGGGGATCTTTGTATAATAATTACATAAAATCCAAATACAAATAGAAAAGGTACATAAAAGAAAAATGGAAGATTTCAAGTTTTCCGTTTTCCACCTTTTTGTAACATAAGAAATTGAATTTAGAAAATTAGTTTTTTTCTGAAATTCGAAAATTTAAAGTTGGTTGGTAGGGTTTTGGATGCAAAAATTGGATGAACTACGCTCTTGCTCTGTAAGAGTATGGGAAAATTTCGATGAAAAAGTATTTTGATTTTCAAAATATTGCATTCATGTAGAAATTACCAGTATATTTAGGGTGTGTGCACCATGTTTTCAAAAGATTTTCAAAAAAAAATTGCATTCATATAGGAGGTACTGCTTAGACATACATTGCATTCATGTACTATTGTGTTGTATTACACTTTTCACAAGTGCACAAATGATTGTAAAAGTTGGATGCATACATGATGGTTGTAAATTGTGCGAGGGATTATTTATTTTTACCCTTACCAATTTTTTGGGGACGAAATTTCCTAAGGGTGAGAGAATGTAACACCCCACATCTTACTATATACTAAAACAAAGGCCACTAAGGCCACGTGGCGGCACCACATTACTCCATTTCCCACCAAAACCATTTACCAATAATAAAAAAGAACACCTATATGGGTTATTATTATACATTGGCCCAGTAGGTTTAGTTTTCAACGAAGACTTCCCGTGAACCGAAAAGTCTTCCTTATTTCAGTGCTACTTTTCTCTCTTTCTAATGTTAAAATCGTTATACTATACTGAAGCAAATAGAGCTGGAACATGTGTCACTCTCATCTATTCTGCTTTTTTTTTTCATTTTTTGCATTGATGGACGAAGAAGCTTCCAGTGTTATCTAGAGCAGTCGCCTTTTTTTAATCTTTCTTACCACTGGCCTTCTCTTCGCTTTTGTTTCAAAGTCGTGTGTTTTTATCTCTCACCTTTCATTCAGTGCTCATATGCTCAATTCGATTGTCCTAACCTAGCTTCTATTCTCTTTCCCCAAACACTGATTTTTTCAGGAAAATGGTTTTGTTAAGGAAGGATTAAGTAGACTTTAGGCTTTAGACCCCCTGACTCCATGCATTAACTTTAGATCCGATCGCCGACTTCAGATTCGCTGCTCAAGGCTTCAGATCCATGCGAACATGTCAAACCTGTTGCGGCTTAAGATCCTTAGGTATCGATCTTATTTATTAAAATTATGTTCATCAATAATGTTTGTGAATAAAAGCAATGTTGTTTCTACAGTGGTATTATACAATATACACAATATCATTTACATACAACCAAAGTTAGCATGTAAAAAAATTGATTTTCTTTCTCCTTTTCAAGTGAAACAGGAGAAGCAAGATTACTAGGAGTGCAAATGAATGACTATGGAAGGCAGCAATCGAACCAGAAGGACTAGCCATCGAAGCCTGAAAAGGGAAGGAAGAAGCCTAGGTCTTTGCTCTCAGCTTGAAAATTTATTTTTCTGCGCTGATTGAGAAGTTTCCTTTTTTTCATTTTGTTAATACATACATGAATAAATGAATATTTTGAATAATTCATATTTCTACTTTGTTAACACTTAATGAATAAAGGCGGTGAATTCCCAAGTTTGTTGAGATTTTGGAAGATGGATGCTTAATATTTTTGAACTAAATTCACAAGTTTGTTGAGATTTTGGAAGATGAATGTTAAAAAAATGACATTAATATTTATTAAATTTTGATTTTGAACTAAATTCACAAGTTTGTTAAAATCTTGGAAGATGGATGCTTAACAATTTTGATTATCTGATATGTATATATTCAACAAGGTCTAATTCACCTAATTATTTTCAACTACTTCACCAAATTTTATTATTTAGTATGTGTGGTATTATTGAAAGAAGTAGCTTAAGAGAATCAGCTCATTTTGTACAGTAGATAAATAGTTTACTGTTTGATTGATTCCTGGTACAAAGCTAAACTCCTATAATATGAAGGCAATAACACTTCTAGCTGATATATTAATAGTATAACAGAAATTTATTTGTACATTGAGAAGATCGGTCATTTAATTGAATGTAACTATTTTTTCTTTCAGAAAATGGTCCTTCTAGAAGAGTGCAAAAGAGATTGCGACTGTGCCCTCAAATTTTCTCCTACTTATGCAAAGGTAAATAAAAATAGCAACTTATCTTTTCTTTGTTCACTGCTTTTGCCTAGTTTCCTGCTGTGCTATCTAAACTCAGTTAATTTAATTTAATTCAGTCTTAATGAAAGCAGTGCAATTAAATTTTCTAGGTTTCTTAGTATGTGTTAACTGGTATGATTATTGTTATATTTTTTCCCTCTAGTTTTCTTAAGTTTTGGTATGATTTCTTAGTATGTGTTAAATTTATGGATTATTTTTGTAATTTAATTTTTGAAGTAAAAATTACATTAGTAGCATAATTAGGTTATAAGTGCCCATTTGAAAAATATTCATAATGTTGTTTGCTTATGCTAATTAGAAAGAAGAAAAGTTGCCTCATACGATTTTATTATTGTGCTTTTATCTGCTCCAACTATTTTAGTGGGTTTCTTAACATTGGATAAAATAATTGATACTATCAGCTAAAAAGTGATACACAGACGATTATAATTTATTGTGGAATTGGTTCATGTCGTACTTATTCTAAACATATACTTAATATAAAAATGATATCTTACTTCAATTTTAAATAGAATGTATAACGTGTAATGTACGTAGCATGCTTTCAGAATAATAATGTATAATAAAAGCAGACCAACATTGCACATGGTGAATACCTATAGTTATGATCCCATTGGCATGATTTGAGTGTGGTAGACTTATGAATCAGTCTAACCAACTAACAAGCTGCCATAATCTTCCACTGTGATTAAAATTGTGTGAGGTTGTTTGTTGACCTACACCAAATGGTGTACTTGCTTTTATCATTCGAATGTGAATTTTAAATTTGCTCATCTTAACTAATAGAGTTACATCGATTTAGTTTGGGTATTCATCCGCTAATGTCAAAGTTTTCATTATTGTTTATGATGTATTTAGCAAATTTACAATTTTGATGTTTATGTTGCTAATTGGATATCTTTAAAAATTTACAATGACATGATTACTTAACATAACTAAGTTATAACAACTTTTTAAAAGAAGATATAGTATTATTGTTTCTTTTTATCTCGTGCTGATTCATATTATTTTCTTCTATTTTTTATGTGGGTATTGGCTACATTGTTGCCAATGCAAGGCCAGGATTACGTTTCTTCAACATACCTTAGATACAAAACTCATCTCCATGTTTTTTTCAAAGATTTGTATTCTTACTCATATGTTTGCATTCTAATATGATACAGGCATGTTAGATACCATCACATCTAATTCTCATAATGGAAGTCTAGAAAATCTATTACAATTTACCTTCATTTTTTAAGGTGTAAACACGGTCAATATATTTATCATACTGTAACAACATATATTGTTTTATTATAGGTATGTATTTTTCCGTTGTCCTTTATTTTGGATTGTGTTCATGATTAAACATATGCTGCTTTCTTCAACTTAATCTTTTAGAAATTTATTGCAAACTCTTTAATTAAAATTTATGTACCATTGTAACAACCCGGAGATTCTGAGCCAATTTAAATTTTTTATTTTTGTTATTTTAATGGATTTTGATTATTTAAAATGAATTATTTTAAATAATAACGATGGAAAATTTATTTTCGATGAAGTTAAAACGAATAATTTTATTTTAATTATATAATGAGCCTGAAATGGCGCGACAGTTCGAAAATTTGATTTCGAATTTCAAATGAATATACAGAATTCAATATAAGTCAGAATCGGACGAAACCGGAAATATTTGAATTTGTTTAATCATATATTTCTAACAGATGTAAGAAACTGAGATTTCACTTTAGTAGTTGAAACATATGCCCAGTTTAAAATTCAGAAAAGTCGCTGTGGAATTTATATATATTTTAATACATATAAAGGCCCTTAAAAATAGCCATTTTGCTAACGACCTCTGTTTTCGACGAAACCACTTTTGTTGGAACCGGAATGTCAAATTATTGCTAGATTCCAAAATTCATAATTTTTGGGATTAATATGTGAGCGTGGCAAAGTTAAACGTGTTTTAACAGTTTTAGTCAATTTTGATCGACTAGAAAATGGCCATTTTTCAAACGGTCTCAGAAATCGATGAAATATATATTATATATTATATATATATATATATATATATATTAAATGGCCTGAATAGAACGCGCCGGGCCGCGGCAGTTCGCGAATTTCGACCATTGACTTCGAATTGCAATTACGGGAGATCCGACCGTCGGATTCTCCTAAACCGGAACCGTTGGGTTCGAACCGAAAAGAGCTTTCCAACGAATATATGAGATTTGAAATCTAACGGTTGGATTTGGATTTACGTCCAAATCAAATTGGGAAAAGGTCGTTGTAAGTGCAGTTCGACGACCGTTCATGGAAATCGATTGTAAGGGCCTAAATAAAATTATTAAAAATATCTATAATTTGTGAAAAATCATAATATATGAATCGGAAAGAATTAGAAGGAAAATTTCCATGTTTGTAAAGATAAAAATATTTTTTTATTGAAATGAACTAGTTTATAACTAGAATAAGAATCCAATTATTTTTAAATAAATAAAATGGATTGAGAATGGGTTTTAATATAACCAGAACTTCCAATGTATGAATTGGAATGGATTTGAATCGAAATCATCTTCGGAATTGTTCGATGTTGGATTTCGTGATTATACAGATATTGTTATGAAAATTTGAAAGGTATATTTGTATCGTTATTTCCAATACGATATTTGTTTGTTTCAGAATTTGATATTGAATATAAGCTGATATATTTTCTATTCAGAGTCTTGTATTTAATATCAAATGTGTTCTTGGGTTTATCGTGAATCGTGTTATAAATGACGTTGGTTCTTCAACCCAGGTAGAATATTGATTTTTGGGAAGATTAAAACTAAGTGGAGTTTTAATGAATCTTTAATTAGATTAAAATGATCGAGAATGGAGTATCACCAGTTTTGCTCCAAGTGATAGTTAAATCTTTAATTAGATTTGAACGTGAAATGGTAATTAATATTTACAGATAACACCGTGGTGTTAGATATGGAGTATCACCAGTTTTTCTCCAGGGATGAATAGGTTTGGATTGGGAAATAAAATAAATGACTACTTCGGTGTGGTTCGCTAATCCTGATTAGATTGGAAAACCTTAATATGGTTTGAATTGATATTCAAAGGAGGATTAAAGAATAAATTTAAAAGAATTTATCTTTGATAAAATTAATGGGAACCTTTCCCTAAGAATATGAATATTTGAATAAAGGAATATTCTGAATTGGAATGAGGCGTATGTTGTGTTTGTGTAACACTTGTTTATTATATACGCGGGTTATTCGGAAAGGCCGGGTTTATACCCATTCTGAATAACTGATTCGACGCTATGTCAAAGGTGAAGACGGTGGTTGAAGACCGTCCTTTGGATGATTTCTGCCATCTTGATTGGGCTGTACACCCAAGACGATGGAAAAAGTGGTGATCGTCCAGACGTACTTGGAGATCGACGAATATGCGAGGACCTCACTCCTGTATTGGACATATGGGAGGTGGAATAAGGTGCCACCGGTTTCGTTCAGACCCAGAGCGAACTTGTAAATGGACTGTGTGTCTGACATTGGATTTTATTCTGTGTTATTGATTTCTATTAAATATATATCTGTTTGGCGGCGGAGAATTTATTCTCTTGCTTAACGCCCTTCTCTGAGACGTACAAGCTCAGAGGTTATATATTGATGGATATCAATCGCATGGCATGGATTGCCTGTGTGGCATGCCTAAGTGGCAATTGATCAAGGCTTCTATTGAAAAGCAAAGTCTTGTGGTTGATGATCAAAGCACAGCCTGTGTGGCATAGCTTTTGTTTAGCATTAATTCGCGAGACTCACACCTCGGTATGAGTCAAAAACGGGATCGTGACTGCAGGGAGAGCATGACGTTTCTTTCTAGCTATAGATAGTGTCAGTGACTTACCAACCCTGACATTTATATTTATCATTACCTGTGTGGTTGTTGGAATGCGAGGCGTCTCGGATATAGGTCTGATAGGACTGGGAACCGTGTGTTCAGGAATACTAATCCTCAAAAGTAAGAGAGGACCGGCCTTGAAGATCCAGGATCGCTGTGTGTGGTCCTGAGACATTTGCTAGAGTGTCTCGAACGGAGAGGAGCTTGCCCCTTGCCTCGACTCATGACGGAAAGCCAATTTCCAATACGTGACATTTTGGTTTATTTGTAGAGCCTAGTATTGGCGACATGATATATGGTACCCATGCCGCCTATGATTGATACATCTATATTTGAAGTTGTTTTCTTCACTTATAGGAATAATAAAAGATTAAATTTCACGTATCAAGCATTCTTTGGCTGTTATAAGGTAAAACCCTATCCTCCGGCTTGCGTTGCCTTGTGTGATGGGATCTGGGTCTTATAACAGCTTCATTGTTCTTTATTTAGCATTGCGCTGTTTGTTTATGCACTGGTATTCTCGGGAGGAAACCCGTTCCGTGTTATACGGCGTGGTCCCTTGATTTACCTAACTCTAAAATAAAGATTAATAACTGTTTTAGTTCTCACACCAGTCACATGACTGACCTAGAGTTTATTGTTTTAACCTAAACTCTGGGTGCCCGTATTTTCCGCACGGGCAGCTAGAGGTTGGGTTTTGCAGATTTATATTCACAGGATCCTGGTATACAGCTGGAACGATACTCGGGAAGCTATGTATCCGTGTATTTATTTCAGTTGTGTGTTGTATTATTTTTCCGCTGCTATGTATTTAAATGTAATTTAAATCTCTGATATTTATCAAATGTATAATATTCATTCATACTCTGTATATTCTTGTATTCTGATGGAATTGTTGTAATAAGCAATGAAATGTTCTTCTGTTTGCGTTCTGATGTGGCTTGTCCTCAAAGCAATTCAGGCTTTCCTTCACGGGGAAGTTCGGGTCGTCATAACCATTTTGTTATACTGTATCGACTTATCCTTTCCTTTTGAATTGAGATTTGTGCCTAAACTGAAATACCAACATAAGATACTGAGCAAGTATAATTGACATACTGAAATACCAACATAGGAGACTAAGGTGGCTCTTTCGCTGCATGATAGGAAGAGAAGGGATGACACTGTTAGAAGAGCTGCAAGGATGTCCCAAGGCAAGTTGCTGAAACTATATTCCAATTAGGTGTTGTTAGCTAACATTAAAAGCAAACTTGATGCAAACATGAGGTGCCACTATTAAGTGAATATGTAGTAGCAACTGAGGGCGTATGCAATGTGCATACAGATCTTCTGCAAGCTGTTGAAGGGTTTGATCTGGAGGCATTGGAAGCTGCTGCAAGTTGCTGGAACTATAAAAATTGCTAACTGCTGCAAAGGCTATTTGTTTTCTCCTAAAACATTACAAAATTGATTTTGGACTGCACTTAATTTGTTTGTACATTGTTCTCTTTGGATATAAATTAATTTGCTGCTCCTTTTAATTCTTGACTTCATATGATCTCCTATTTATGTTTACATGCTGTTAACAATTACAATTCTGCATTTTTCAAGTCAATGTCTGCTTCTAGCACACATAATTTGGACATTGATTTGAGTTAATGATGTGCAAGTGTTATGAAACAAAGCTTACACTTCAAACTGTTTAAATGTTGACTTTTCAACTATTTTATATATATGGTTTTGAGTTTTCAAACTGCTTCTAGCATATATAATTTGCACATTGATTTGAGTTTTCAACTATATTATATATGTGGTTTTTGTGTGAATATACAATAATGTGACAACTTTCTTTTTATTAAGCAGTACAAAAAATATATTATAATTGTATATTAAAGTTTAAAAATGAGAAAACAGTCCAGTTATTTGGCGTTGTATTACTTGGATGTTTCGTTAAAGGCAGCCGTGCAACTATACGGGGCTATACTAGTTTATTAAATATTAAAAGACAAATAAATAAAGATTGTGCATATATCTATATATGCATGAATATAAACATTAAAATTTAAAAAGGTGCAAGCTAAGAAAAGAAAGGAATAAATGCATGCAATAAAATAATGAACTAATTGCAGCCACTAAAAGAAAAAGAATTGAAAGGTAGGCTATTAATGAATTAATAACCAAAATATTGCATGCGTATATAAATATGCAAATTTGAAATTCAAACATTAAGACTATAAATCAGCCAACCTATATTTGGAAGAGAATTAATGTTATTAACTAACATTTAAATCAAAAGACTATATGTATATATATATATGTGTGTGTATAAGTGGAATTCAAACTTAATTATGATTTATAAGAAGAATAAAATAAATCAAGAAATAGTATATATTGCTAGTAATTAATGTTGTTAATTAAACGTTAAACTCAATAATCAAAACGTCGCATAAAGCCCACCTGGACCCAAATGGGTCGATCCACGTTGTGCATGGGTCGACCAAACTGTAGGGCGGGTCAACACACGGGTCAAACCGAGCGGGTCTAAATCTACTATATGTGATATAGGATTTAATATGTGCAGTTCGGATTTTATTGGATTAAATCTGATGAATCAGACTTATCTAGTACACTTATAAATAGACTAATATGGCCCAGCATTAATCTCATATTTTCTAAGGTGTTGCCTAGGCTCTGCCATTCTCATTTCTCTCTAAACCTTTTCAGAGATTTATCATGTTAGTTCTTAGGGATTCTGATTCAAGATTTGAAGATAAGAGATATAGATCTACAATATAGGTGCCTAGATTTCTGATCAACGTGAGGTAAGTTCTTGAATCTGATTTATATAGGTTTCTGTAACACCCCACCTCCGCTAGGGTCACTCGCAAAGGAATACACTAGCTTTAGAGGGGCATTATTGGTAAACATGCACAGAAATATCACAAGACAGAACATATATAAATAGCGGAAGTAAAATCAAACTTTCATAACATGAATAAATAAGGTCTAAAGCCTTTTACATCAGAGTACATCAAAACCTGTCTTGCAAAAATAAAGAAGCATAAAAACCTTTTATAAATTATTCCCCAAGTAAAAACAGTAAAGTGGCCATAGCCAAGAGAAGTCCAAGCCATCCATGATGACCTTCAGGCAGAAGAAGTCCAAACTAAACAGCATTGTTTCCTCCCTGTAACCTGGGGGGGAAAACGGAAGAAAAGAGGCGAAACAAAACGGGTCAGTCAAAAAGACTGAGTAAGTCCTATCTACTTCCAGTATAAAAACAGGTAAAGGTAACATGACATGCATAAACTGAAAGTAAACATAAAGATGACTACAAGATAGATAAACTAAATCGGGGTAACGGGCTGAACTACTGTAGCAAGCTAAACTAAGGTATCGTGGTAAACCACGGTGTCATGATAAATCAAGGTATCACATCGTCAGATCTCTATCGGGTACATTATCCCAAGGTATCTACCCCGTCTAACATCCCACGGTATCTATTATGTATATTCTTCCTAGTTCTAACATGTATATTTGCTCTGCACCTCTCGTACTAGTATCCCTACCCGCGTCACGTGTTAACCATGAATGTCCCGTGCTCAAAGTCGTGTTATGGTCCATGTCAACCTAAGATCGCATATATAGGTTACTCAAATCATATGTTTCTTTCCATGTATATAAGTTCAGTCCTTTGCCGTACCTCGTACGGGCTTTCTCATGTCGTAATATCCTTGAAATCGTTTCGGACTGTCACCCTTGTTCTAGCTAGGCTCTTCCATAGGAATCATCGTTTGAACTACTAGGACTTACGCCACCTAGCACCACTAGGGATTACGCTTACTTATCGCACGCTTTCGTATTTCGGTTTGGGTTAAACCACCTAGGCCACTAGGGATTACGCTAACCCTCGACCGCGCCCTTTTTCCCCGCATTCATCGTGAATCGTTTTTCTATAACTGTATGCACATGTATCACATCGTGCCATCCGAGTCCTGTCCCAGGGCAAAACAAGAAATACAGGACTCGGTCGGGAGCTTTAGATTTATCTGCCGATGCAGATACTAAGGTCTGCTTTTCTACACGTGGCTATGGTCCCACGAGACCCCTCCCTCAACTAGTGAAAGGCAACACAAGAGAAAATCTTGCATGAGAACTACACTCCGGCCAGCCCACATCCTACGGCCTACCTCACCCATAATTAGATAGCAATCATGGTCTGTTGGGTGTTCCCTGCCTTTCCGTACGTACACGCTTGACTCAAGATGGTAGATGATCGACGAACTTGCTATCTCGGGCACCTGATGTATTCGCCGACTCACTGCTATCCACCCCAGTCTTTAGGTCGCTCGCATAGCAACCAAGGCATATTCTTGGTTCTTCTACCGCAGACCTCAACCTCTCGTGAGCCTAGTATAATGACCTGACAGCTCACAGAGGGATCCCAAGAATATCCTCACGTTCCCCGAAGCCGCTGCTTCGTTACCCAGTTCGTTGGAGCCTTTATCTAAATCAGATAGCCTGGTCCTTCACGCATACTTAAACGTTGACCTACCATATCGGGTTACTCACCTATCTAAGAAGTGGTCCAGATTTCCTCGACTAAGAATTATTACTTAGTTTCCCTTAACTAAGGTTTACCACTTAGCCTTATTTCCATTGCCCTTGTTAACTATGGTTATTTACCTAATCCTCCGAATTAGGGTTTATCTAATGGGTTAAATGTCACTTAAGTTCATAACTTAGCCCGTCCCCAAATCATGTCAAAATTGGCTAAGTATCCAAGTCCAAGACTTAACCCTACAGACCATGTGTCAAGTTGGTCAAGTATATCGAGCAATCCATGACTTAACCTCGTCTAATTATCAATTTAGATTGGTTAAGTATATATTAATTTGACCCTATCAAATTACCGAGTCAAATCGGTCAAGCGTATTCAAAACGATTCGTGACTTAGCCTTATCATGTTTTCACGTTAGATCGGTTAAGTATAGGTTAACTTAACCTCATCAAATTAACGAGTTAGATTGGTTAAGTATAGGTCACTTAACCTCATCAAATCCTCGTGTTAAATTAGTTAAGTGTTTAACTTAACCCCATTAAATTACCAAGTGGGATTAATTAAGTCTAGGCTAACTTAACCCCATCCGATTACCATGTTTAGATTAGTTAAGCTTAATCTTAACCCCGTCCATCAACTGTATTGTACGGTTAAGTGTCACTAAGAAAATTTACTTAACCCTATCACGTTATCGTGTTGGATTGATTAAGTGTTGGTTAACTTAATCTCGTCCACTAGTCGTATATAAAAAATGGTCAAGTGTCATTAGGCAAATCAAGTTACTTAACCTACCCAAGCTTATCATGTTTTGTTAAGTATCATTAGCCTAATCAAATTACTTAACCCATTTGTCCATATCATATTTGGTTAAGCCTCATTAATCAAATTAACTTAACCCTATTATGTGGCATTAATTTAATTAATGCACCCTCAACCTCTCACATTAGACCTTGTTGTGGTTACTAGTTAAGCCGGGCGGGTCCGGGTAGATTTACACCACAACCTAGTCTAACCTCGGGTCTTAAGCGCGACATGACCAACTTCTCACATTGGGTCCTATTGTTTGCAACTACTAGTTAGGCCGGTCGGTTCTGGGTAGTTTTACGTTGCAAACTCAACCCAACCTCGAGTTGGCCACACTCATATTATCTAAGTTCATCATGTTTCCAAAACATGTTACAAGTTTCCGAGCATTTGGGTAGACCTAACTTAATAGGTAAATTCCCAAAGGGTAGACCTAACTTAATAGGTAAATTCCCAAGCTCATGTTTTTATGCATACTTACATGTCGTCTTCCATGTTATCTTTCAAGTCATATTTTCAAGTATAAACGCATGTCCTATTCAAGTTAAGACCTTGCGACAAGTTCATGTTTATCTAACTACCCAAATCGTGCTTTCCCAACGCAAGCAAATCGAGTCAACATAGTAAGGATACTATGCCACATATTGGTCACAAACCATGCATGATGCCAAAAAGGGCTTGGCTTCCACATGCATAACATCGTAAAGGGATTGGCCATAAACATGCATAGTGTCATAAGGTAATTTTGGCCACAAACATGCATATTATCACAAAGGGTTTGGCCATAATCATGCATAGTCTCATAAAGGACTTGGCCACAAACTTGCATGATAGCATAAAAGGGTTTGAGTTCATAAACATGCATAAGCCCCAAAATCTCGTCTTGGCCAATGTTTCACAAGTAAAATGGTTCCTAAAGGTTCATGCTAGCATTTCATGCATAAAGATCCAAACTTGCAAGTTAAACTAGGTTATGCATAGCATGAGAGGCATGATTAAGTCACTCACATGGCCTAAAATCATAAATATGAACACAAGAGGCATGGTAAGGTTCATATGGATTCGCATAATCATGTTTAGCCTCATTTTATCCCATGTCAACATTAAAATACCGTTTTGACCCAAAAGTAGCTAGAACTTACATAGTTAGGCCTAGGCAAAGAAGCATGAATCATCTTGGCTAAGAAAGGTGCCCCCTTTGTTGAAGAATCGTCATGGAACTCGCATAGCAACGTCGATTTGGCCTTGATTTGGTGTAGCAAGCTTGCACCTTTTGATTTGAACTTGATTTGAGTGCATAGGCTCTAGGGATTTGAGATGGAGGCCATGATCAATGTTGATTTTGGCAGCACTTAGTTGCTAGGTTTTATTTTTAGTGATTTAGATTAGGTTTAGGGTCTTTTTATAGAGATTAAGATAGTTTTAGGCCATAGGATTAGATCTAGGGTTAATCTAGACCACAGAAATCGTCACAGGCCCATCAGACCAGACCAAGACTGCATCCAGGTGCACCAGGCCACCAAAACACGGCGTTGTGTTTTTGGGCCCAGTCGACACCCAAGTCGACAGCCCTGTCGACTTGGGGTCCAGGGGTGTCGACAGCCCTGTCGACTCCCCTGTCGACATGGGCTTTGGCGGGAAAATTCCCGCTTGGCCCCATTTCTGATTTCCAAAACTGTTTCCGAAATTCAAATTTCCAGAAATCTTCTTTGGGCCTTAAACGGGTCATACAGACTCCGATTCTCGAAAACTCGGACTCTATTTCGCGTATTTTTCCGAGACGAACGCAATGACATAGCCCGTTTTACTTGATTCAGAATTTAAAATTAAATTCCGCCTTGATTCTCGTTTTAACATGTTGTTGAAATGCGGGTTGTTACATTCTCCCCACCTTTTAGGATTTCGTCCCCGAAATCTCCAAGTTAGGAAGAACATATCCTACCATCCATCATCCATCTACTCAAAACATCATCCACAAGCAACCATTGTCCTTAGATGATTTCTAATGCCATATGAATATATGCAAAACGTGTGTGTACATGTTCCTTAGTTAATGCTAATGATCAGGCCTGAAAAATCTTTTGAATGCAAAAATATGTTTAGTGCCATGAATCCAACATGTATGCAAATAGTCCTAGTCATATAGATACTATATGCGTGCACAAACATTCATCCATATGCAACGTCCACATGGTAACACATTCAATTTCATCCATAACAAGTATAAATACTCGTGCATATGCAATATGAAATGTGACCGAGTCGAGCTAATATCTAATGTAAATTCGCGCATCCACGAGCAACCACTTGCAACCATTTGCAACCATATCAACCATAACATGTTTCAAATACATGTTTACATCCATAGGGTTCTACCTAAGATTCCCTAAAACAGGGTCGAGAAGATAAACAGGACAAACTCCTTACGGGGTTTGTAACAGAAAATGGGACCGAGAGGATGCCCACAAAAGATAGCCTACAAGTAAGCTCTACAGAAAACAGGGATCAACGATATACTCCCAAAAAGAGATATCATGCGCGTATCTAGTCTTTGACCCTCAAAGTCGTCTTTTAACTTCGCGATTTTGTAGCTTCTTATTCCTGTTTCCATAACATGAGCAGGAACTCATTTCTTCGTCGCCTCTCGTTCCACTTGCACTTATCCTTTTCCTAGAATACTTGGCGCAAATATGACTGCGTACTCATGATCTCATGCAAGCTTTCCAAAATTCACTAGTGAATCTCGGACCTCGTACCACAGGGTATTTCTCGTAGAAGAACTTCCTCTTGAAAGTAAACAGATGCCAACCAGGTTATCAAGCGCACTTACTAGGGTGATCTCTATAACCCATGCATAAATGAAGTAAACCGTCCGTCTTATCGGCGAATTCCATTCAAACGGATTACCAACAACTGCATCCTGGGATTCTAGGTAACTAGCCATGATAGGGCCCAAAAAGGTTACACAAGACCAAGATGAGTCGAGAATCTAACTACCCTCTTTCCAAAACCGAGAATGGCACCCCTTGCTGGATAACCACTTCATCCCTAGAATCCATCCATAGCTTATAAACATAAGCATTATTTCCAAGCTCAACACTTGATATAGACATTCTCAAATCCAAACAAGCCATGAGTAAATGGACCGATCTTCCAATAGGACTTGAGACAAAAGCGGGATTCTCTACTACGCTAGTACTAAGGTGCAGAGACTCAACTATCGAAGCGGACTTAAAAGATGCGGTGATCAAAACAAAGTCCCGACAGGATGATAGAGAAGAAAAGCTAAACCTTTGACACGATCGTTACCCTCCTTCTGAGGTACCCTAGAAATGAGAGCATACTATTGCCCTTCGAATGATCTTGTCCATGTTCCATGATACTTAACTATCCATCCCGTTTCACCATGCCGAAGGTACTCTCTCACCATGGGTTTCATTGTTCATCTTTCTCCCTCCCTTGAGGACTAAGCCATACCAACAAGTTGCTCATCCTTAAGCTCGTATCCTTTATCCTCTTCCTTACTATCCTTTCTTATAACGCGGCCACTGGTCTCTCAAGAACCACCTCCATCGTAAGGAAAACATTTTCGTAGGTAGAAAAGACTAGTCGCAGTTAAAACTACTGTGACTACAGATGGAGGAAAGAAAGGAAAAGAGATTAAATCAAGGAAACAAGGATGATGCTAATGGCCTTTGGGGAATAGCCTTTTTCTTTTTAAAAGAAAATTTTCCTGAAAAATGCTTCTTTGTAAACGGTTTTTCAAATAATTTTCAGAAGGTCTTTAAAAACTTTTGCCCAGTCTGGTAACCTTCTGCTCTGATACCAAATGTAACACCCCACCTCCGCTAGGGTCACTCGCAAAGGAATGCACTAGCTTTAGAGGGGCATTATTGGTAAACATGCACAGAAATATCACAAGACAGAACATATATAAATAGCGGAAGTAAAATCAAACTTTCATAACATGAATAAATAAGGTCTAAAGCCTTTTACATCAGAGTACATCAAAACCTGTCTTGCAAAAATAAAGAAGCATAAAAACCTTTTATAAATTATTCCCCAAGTAAAAACAGTAAAGTGGCCATAGCCAAGAGAAGTCCAAGCCATCCATGATGACCTTCAGGCAGAAGAAGTCCAAACTAAACAGCATTGTTTCCTCCCTGTAACCTGGGGGGAAAACGGAAGAAAAGAGGCGAAACAAAACGGGTCAGTCAAAAAGACTGAGTAAGTCCTATCTACTTCCAGTATAAAAACAGGTAAAGGTAACATGACATGCATAAACTGAAAGTAAACATAAAGATGACTACAAGATAGATAAACTAAATCGGGGTAACGGGTTGAACTACTGTAGCAAGCTAAACTAAGGTATCGTGGTAAACCACGGTGTCATGATAAATCAAGGTATCACATCGTCAGATCTCTATCGGGTACATTATCCCAAGGTATCTACCCCGTCTAACATCCCACGGTATCTATTATGTATATTCTTCCTAGTTCTAACATGTATATTTGCTCTGCACCTCTCGTACTAGTATCCCTACCCGCGTCACGTGTTAACCATGAATGTCCCGTGCTCAAAGTCGTGTTATGGTCCATGTCAACCTAAGATCGCATATATAGGTTACTCAAATCATATGTTTCTTTCCATGTATATAAGTTCAGTCCTTTGCCGTACCTCGTACGGGCTTTCTCATGTCGTAATATCCTTGAAATCGTTTCGGACTGTCACCCTTGTTCTAGCTAGGCTCTTCCATAGGAATCATCGTTTGAACTACTAGGACTTCGCCACCTAGCACCACTAGGGATTACGATTACTTATCGCACGCTTTCGTATTTCGGTTTGGGTTAAACCACCTAGGCCACTAGGGATTACGCTAACCCTCGACCGCGCCCTTTTTCCCCGCATTCATCGTGAATCGTTTTTCTATAACTGTATGCACATGTATCACATCGTGCCATCCGAGTCCTGTCCCAGGGCAAAACAAGAAATACAGGACTCGGTCGGGAGCTTTAGATTTATCTGCCGATGCAGATACTAAGGTCTGCTTTTCTACACGTGGCTATGGTCCCACGAGACCCCTCCCTCAACTAGTGAAAGGCAACACAAGAGAAAATCTTGCATGAGAACTACACTCCGGCCAGCCCACATCCTACGGCCTACCTCACCCATAATTAGATAGCAATCATGGTCTGTTGGGTGTTCCCTGCCTTTCCGTACGTACACGCTTGACTCAAGATGGTAGATGATCGACGAACTTGCTATCTCGGGCACCTGATGTATTCGCCGACTCACTGCTATCCACCCCAGTCTTTAGGTCGCTCGCATAGCAACCAAGGCATATTCTTGGTTCTTCTACCGCAGACCTCAACCTCTCGTGAGCCTAGTATAATGACCTGACAGCTCACAGAGGGATCCCAAGAATATCCTCACGTTCCCCGAAGCCGCTGCTTCGTTACCCAGTTCGTTGGAGCCTTTATCTAAATCAGATAGCCTGGTCCTTCACGCATACTTAAACGTTGACCTACCATATCGGGTTACTCACCTATCTAAGAAGTGGTCCAGATTTCCTCGACTAAGAATTATTACTTAGTTTCCCTTAACTAAGGTTTACCACTTAGCCTTATTTCCATTGCCCTTGTTAACTATGGTTATTTACCTAATCCTCCGAATTAGGGTTTATCTAATGGGTTAAATGTCACTTAAGTTCATAACTTAGCCCGTCCCCAAATCATGTCAAAATTGGCTAAGTATCCAAGTCCAAGACTTAACCCTACAGACCATGTGTCAAGTTGGTCAAGTATATCGAGCAATCCATGACTTAACCTCGTCTAATTATCAATTTAGATTGGTTAAGTATATATTAATTTGACCCTATCAAATTACCGAGTCAAATCGGTCAAGCGTATTCAAAACGATTCGTGACTTAGCCTTATCATGTTTTCACGTTAGATCGGTTAAGTATAGGTTAACTTAACCTCATCAAATTAACGAGTTAGATTGGTTAAGTATAGGTCACTTAACCTCATCAAATCCTCGTGTTAAATTAGTTAAGTGTTTAACTTAACCCCATTAAATTACCAAGTGGGATTAATTAAGTCTAGGCTAACTTAACCCCATCCGATTACCATGTTTAGATTAGTTAAGCTTAATCTTAACCCCGTCCATCAACTGTATTGTACGGTTAAGTGTCACTAAGAAAATTTACTTAACCCTATCACGTTATCGTGTTGGATTGATTAAGTGTTGGTTAACTTAATCTCGTCCACTAGTCGTATATAAAAAATGGTCAAGTGTCATTAGGCAAATCAAGTTACTTAACCTACCCAAGCTTATCATGTTTTGTTAAGTATCATTAGCCTAATCAAATTACTTAACCCATTTGTCCATATCATATTTGGTTAAGCCTCATTAATCAAATTAACTTAACCCTATTATGTGGCATTAATTTAATTAATGCACCCTCAACCTCTCACATTAGACCTTGTTGTGGTTACTAGTTAAGCCGGGCGGGTCCGGGTAGATTTACACCACAACCTAGTCTAACCTCGGGTCTTAAGCGCGACATGACCAACTTCTCACATTGGGTCCTATTGTTTGCAACTACTAGTTAGGCCGGTCGGTTCCGGGTAGTTTTACGTTGCAAACTCAACCCAACCTCGAGTTGGCCACACTCATATTATCTAAGTTCATCATGTTTCCAAAACATGTTACAAGTTTCCGAGCATTTGGGTAGACCTAACTTAATAGGTAAATTCCCAAAGGGTAGACCTAACTTAATAGGTAAATTCCCAAGCTCATGTTTTTATGCATACTTACATGTCGTCTTCCATGTTATCTTTCAAGTCATATTTTCAAGTATAAACGCATGTCCTATTCAAGTTAAGACCTTGCGACAAGTTCATGTTTATCTAACTACCCAAATCGTTCTTTCCCAACGCAAGCAAATCGAGTCAACATAGTAAGGATACTATGCCACATATTGGTCACAAACCATGCATGATGCCAAAAAGGGCTTGGCTTCCACATGCATAACATCGTAAAGGGATTGGCCATAAACATGCATAGTGTCATAAGGTAATTTTGGCCACAAACATGCATATTATCACAAAGGGTTTGGCCATAATCATGCATAGTCTCATAAAGGACTTGGCCACAAACTTGCATGATAGCATAAAAGGGTTTGAGTTCATAAACATGCATAAGCCCCAAAATCTCGTCTTGGCCAATGTTTCACAAGTAAAATGGTTCCTAAAGGTTCATGCTAGCATTTCATGCATAAAGATCCAAACTTGCAAGTTAAACTAGGTTATGCATAGCATGAGAGGCATGATTAAGTCACTCACATGGCCTAAAATCATAAATATGAACACAAGAGGCATGGTAAGGTTCATATGGATTCGCATAATCATGTTTAGCCTCATTTTATCCCATGTCAACATTAAAATACCGTTTTGACCCAAAAGTAGCTAGAACTTACATAGTTAGGCCTAGGCAAAGAAGCATGAATCATCTTGGCTAAGAAAGGTGCCCCCTTTGTTGAAGAATCGTCATGGAACTCGCATAGCAACGTCGATTTGGCCTTGATTTGGTGTAGCAAGCTTGCACCTTTTGATTTGAACTTGATTTGAGTGCATAGGCTCTAGGGATTTGAGATGGAGGCCATGATCAATGTTGATTTTGGCAGCACTTAGTTGCTAGGTTTTATTTTTAGTGATTTAGATTAGGTTTAGGGTCTTTTTATAGAGATTAAGATAGTTTTAGGCCATAGGATTAGATCTAGGGTTAATCTAGACCACAGAAATCGTCACAGGCCCATCAGACCAGACCAAGACTGCATCCAGGTGCACCAGGCCACCAAAACACGGCGTTGTGTTTTTGGACCCAGTCGACACCCAAGTCGACAGCCCTGTCGACTTGGGGTCCAGGGGTGTCGACAGCCCTATCGACTCCCCTGTCGACATGGGCTTTGGCGGGAAAATTCCCGCCTGGCCCCATTTCTGATTTCCAAAACTGTTTCCGAAATTCAAATTTCCAGAAATCTTCTTTGGGCCTTAAACGGGTCATACGGACTCCGATTCTCGAAAACTCGGACTCTATTTCGTGTATTTTTCCGAGACGAACGCAATGGCATAGCCCGTTTTACTTGATTCAGAATTTAAAATTAAATTCCGCCTTGATTCTCGTTTTAACATGTTGTTGAAATGCGGGTTGTTACAGTTTCTCTCTTTCTTTCCCTCTTCTTTTAGTATCAGATTTGTGAATCTGGTTATTTGGTTAATAGATTCAATTAGGAAAGCCACAGAATAACAAATCTGGATCAGATTCAAGGATTGGAATGCAGTCACGTGAGTGGATTTAAATTATACCTTTTTAAATAATTGTATATTTACCGTTTACATTCCCCGTCATTCTTAACATGTTAAATAACTATAAGTTGTGATAATTGCAATATAACTCATTTTTAGTTATGTTAGGAATATTACTGTTGTATAGATCTATTCTATGAACTTGTTAATTAGTTTGAAATTACTATAATTATGGAATTATGGAATTTATAATAAAAGTGAATATGTTATAGAAAATATTGTTAATGGCAAATTAAATATTGTAAATCAAATTACGGTGAAATTGGGAATCATAGAAAAAACGAATAGATATGCCTAACTTGTATGTAAAATTACAATAACTGGGAAATTGTAGATAACCTTAGTGAGACACGAGGTTACGTTCAACTCGTGGTAGAAGCCTACCCGGAACCGCCAGGCAAATCCAGCATGCACAAGCGATTAACATAATGTGAGAAGTCTAGTGCCTAAACACATATAAAAATATATGTATAAAATAGACAATAAATAAATTAGTTATGTCTATTGGGGGTACAACAAATAGATATTTTGGGACTGATAAAACGAAGATACTTCATTGTCAATTAATGTTTTAGGGAACTATGACCGCTAGGTTCATAAGTGACACTAATTGTAATTAATAGAATTAAATGGTACGTGTGAAAATATACAAGATGGTAAAAGGAATGAATGTTACAACAGTAAAGGCTGGTACATATTAAGGAACCTAAAGAGAATAATGATGAACGGAGAATATAACCTATTATAACTGATTATATGAATGAGAATTGAAGATAATAGATAGGCTTTTCCTATGGACAAGTAGAAATTATAACATAGGTTAAAATTAACAAGAAGGAAACTTATGATGAATGGGGAATAATAATAACCTATTATGACTAAGTATGAATGTAAGAACGAAAGATAATAGGTAGGCATGTCTTAGGGACAAGTGGAAATTATAACATAGGTTATAATAAATGGAAAGGAACATGTTGATAAACCTTAGTTAAGAGAACTAAGTAGAAAGCAACAAAAGGCTGTGTTAAGCAAAGACATGGTTAATGAGAAAGAATGTAGTAGGCTTATTATTGGTAGACTTATAAATGAGAATTATGAAGTGTAATATTTTTTTTTAATAATAAGCGAAAGCCCGCTCAGGTGGCATAAGATTGAATGAAGTAAGAAGACTTATGGAATGAAATAAGTTGTACTTAATCATATGTATTGTTAACCAGCCTTTTGATCTGGTTCCCAAAAGTACGCAAGGCATGCTCGACTCAACGTATCACGTGAAATTAAAGCTTGAAGTATCACCAAGGAGTAAAGGAAATGTAACATCCCGCGTTTTTATCGGTTTGTATTTGAATATTTAAATCAGTTCAAATATTGAATTCTTAGTATAAGTGGATTTATATGTTAATTAAAACAAAGTTGAACGTATAAAAATATATATTAAATATAATCGAGCCCATAATATCGCGGCAGTTCGTAATTTAACGTTCTGAACTTCAGCTGAGTATACAAGACCCATTATTAGTCGGATTTCTGCAAAACAAGAAAACATTGGAATCTGTTTAACTATATTTTTCTAACGGAAGTGGTAAATGGAGATTTCGTCCTATCGATTGCAAGCTATGTCCAAATCAATTATTCAGAAAGTCACTATGAAATTGTATATGGAGCATGACGGTTTATTTGATATAACTATATACTAGTTGTGAATCTGGACAAGATTCTTTTGAGACATAGTGATAATTAAATTTTTAGAATTTTACTATAATTTTTAATTAATTAAATATGCAGCTTTTTATTTGGAGTATTTTGCACCTTATATCAATATTTTGGGGTTTCACAATATGAGTTAACATATATATATTATTATATTTTTGGGATCATGACACCTCGCTGGTCACAACCGTATTTTTAATCTTGTCGATAGCAGTCTGTATGTTAATGAAGTTGTATGTAACGAGATAACCAAAGGTAAGCATAACAATATATATATATATATATATATATTAAAATGGTATAAATATATTTCCTATTCCTAATGACCTATGCATGTGATTTCTCCATCAGGACGTGCTACCTAATAATACATCACGACAGGCTATGAAAACTCCAGTCATGTATATTCACATCAAAGCATGCCCTAAGCTAAAAACATCACAAAGACCTTAACGACGAAGCAAGCTTAGATATAAATATAATCACATTCGTACTGTCTTTTTCTTTGGAACTACCCTAAGCTAGGAAGTTACTTCGGCCCAAAGGAAGCATGGGGCAACGTATTTTCACATCATAGCTAACTTGTCCTATACTTGCCTATATTACACTGTGGATTCCTTAACTGTGAAGTATTCAAAATGTATAAGTACACACACATTCGTTCCTTTCTTTTTTAGCCGTAGCCTGTCAATGGCGAGAAAAAGAAAATTTTAAACCAAACTCATTTCTCCAAGATGATGTTACTTCCATTCAACTCGACACCAGTTTAGTTGCGTTGGAAATTAGTAAATGGGGAGATGCAGGTAGTGTTGTGTGTTGGGGAAGGAGGATCTGACGCGGGTCAGTGGGAGAATGCCGTCCCTGTGAGAAGCAGGCAACGGGTTCATCAGAAGAAGAAAAATGGGAAAAAGGGATGTGAGCTAGGTGACTGAGAGCGCGGCATGTACATAGTAGTTGGAGTAGCAGGGTTCGGAAGTGGTAGCTGTGCAAGGCGAGGAGCATGTGGGGGAGCTGATGAACTTGGCTATGGCCATTCCTTGGATTTGCGTTAATACATGTTGTAGCATGTTTTTGTTTACACAAGTATTGGTAGGAGTGTGGGCATATGGGAATATGGAGGGGGTATAGGCTACTGGAAAACACGGAGGCGTGCATGTAATTGGGGGTAAAATGGGACGTTTGCATGGAGAAGTGAAGGTGTGCGTAGAGCTTCCTGTCCAACGCGAGGTACTCATATAGAGGAAGAAGTTTGAATTGCATAAGAGGAAGTGGATGGGTTGAGTATCAGAAGAGGGAATGCTGAAATGCTTCAGCAGGTTTTAATAGGGAGGTGGTGATTTAGTTGTGAGGATGAGATGAAAGAAGAAGCTATGTACTATTTTAGTGGGCGGTGTCCATCTGCATGAGAACGTGGAGATCAGTTGGGGTGTGTATGGCAGAAAGGATGGGAGGCGAAAAACTGATTATGGCGGACTTAGAAAAGAGGAAGTATGGGGTTGTTGTATTGGCGTTAGTGTATGGGGTTGAGCGCAAGTTTTGGAGGGGATGGGGAAGTTAGTGGGCACAGACTTTAGAAATGGACTGCTGTGTAAATGAAGCTCACAGTATTGATTTTGGGAAGATAAAGAGCATTTTGAAGAACGGTTTGGGTTGCCGGCGTGGATACTAAGGGAGGTTTTGGGCCAATATATATATTCAGCCCAATATTTTAAAAGAAAAAAAGAAAAAAAAAAGAGATATCAAAAGGTGCAAGCACAAGTTTTACATGCCTGGAGAGTAGTTTGGGTTTTGTGATGGCATGGAGTTGAAAAGTCTAAAGAGATATGAGAGATTGGGTTAGCAATATAAGGAGCAGACGTTATAAAAAGAAGGACAATATATATACTGGATGGAGCAGGGTATATTTCGAGAAGTATACAGATGCAAGCTACGCTGTGAAGTGGTTTGAAGCAATTGAGAGCACGTTTGAATTTTTGTCATATTAAAACGTCTAGTGCAATCAACTAAGCAAATCGTTATTTAACGGTTAACGCACAAAGGTGAGTAAACTCACTCACTCTGATCTATTTTAAAATATTTTAATTATATTTTAATATTGGTTGAGTGTTGTGTGATGGTCGTGTAGGTAGATTACAATTAAGTTGGTTGAAATATATATATATCGTTGCATATAAACACATCATTGGTTGGACACCGATTCCATCGATTATAATATTCTCTAGTATGGAATTAGTGTTAATTGTGTTGACTAACATCCGTGGATGCAGGAAACCGGTTGGAGGAATCCAACTGGATTCCTCAATATTTATATGTACTGTTTGTTTTATATTATTTATATATGCACTGTTTGAACCCAAACGACATTTAAACCCTGTGTGGATATTGATGTTGAATGGAAACTCAACGTTATTTTGATTTAATCAATAGACGATATTGATTAAGGAAGGGGCAGCAGTCGACCATAAACCCACCTTTTTGTTAAGAAGTTGATTGGCTGTCAGGCAGATCAACGAAGTTAATTATAAAAATTATATTTTTATAATTAAAACAAAGTTTTAAACTGTAATAGAAGTTCTAGTATAAACTGGTATTTTATAGTTCATTTTATAAAGTAAATATAAACGATTATTTGACATTTAAAATAAGTTATTAAGCTGTAATTATCCTATGAGTGAATAATTTAGATAATTACTTTAAAGCAAATAGTAAGAAATATTATTAGATTAATTATATTAATCTAATGGTAAGAAGTAATTAAAATCAGTTCACGAATTAACTGATGGAATGAAGTTGATTAAATCAACTGTTTATTTGGAAAATGATTATTAGATTAATTGATCTTCAATTAATCTAATGAAAATAAATTAGCGGTAAACTGATCAGAAAAAATTTATAAGATTCCTTATTAATTACTCTTTTAATTAATGAGGTATTAAATAATTATTGAACCAATATAATTAGTTATTATTTACATAAGTAAGCAACCAATCTATTTTAGATTAATGATGAAGTAAATTGTTTACTTCAGCAATGATAAAGTAAATATTATTTAATTATTTTTAATTAAATAATTGTTTCTTAAATGGATTTCATTAAAGATGATATTGAGTTTATAATAAGATGTTACTTGAATTAAGTATAATGATTCAAATAAAAGTAAAATGTCAGAAGACAAAGAACGTCAATGGATCTTGGTAAGATGAAATTATAATCGGTAAGGATAATTATGTACAAAACCAAGTTAGACTGATTAATGAGATCAGATTTCTATAAGCGAAAATATCCATGGTTCAAAGTGAATAATGTTTTAAAAACAAACATTGCAGAATAAAATGGTTATAATGGGAATTGGAAATGTTTTCCAATATATATATATATATATATATATATATCTTCTAAAGTACAAATAATAAGACATGTGGAAAATCAGGAATGTTTTCGAACATTAATATTATATTAGAACATGGTAAAACAAGAGTTATAATATTTGGAAATGTTTTTCCAAGGAGCATGAAAGATCGAAAAGGTTTTGGAAAATATCTGGGAAGATATGGAAAATTGGGAAATTAATGTTAAATAAAAAGGGCCAGTGATTGCGTGATATTTAGTTGTACATGTGAATGGATGTTTGTTTTTTTACTTCAATAGTTAAATAACCGACTATCGAAGTGTTTTGACCATCATTGTCAATACGGAGAGACCGGCTGGATATATTATCCAGAAACCACTCCGTATAGGCATAAGCGCTGCAAATTAGATTATGCTGAAGACAATTGAAGATGGAGTGAAATGCAAGGATCGTTCTGTTCCAGAATGGTGTTTTCTGTTTGTCCAGTCCCAGGACAACTTGTATGGACGAGTATCTGATAGAGTATACCTAACAAATCACGTACAGTTGATCTCCTAAAGGTATTACAGTTTGTGGCGGAGGAGTTCTTTCCTCTTAGCTTTTTATACCTGTGATATTTTTGGAAATCGATTAGTGAATTGACGGGTTTGACGATGTGGCATTCAAAGTGAATGGTGATTAGATGTTCTGAAAGATAGACGTAGCCTCTAGCCTCACAACCGAGAAATGATAGAAATCGGGCGGGCGGCATGGCTAGTTGGGTCATACCCAAGCATGGTGTATTGTCACCGATCTAGAGGAAATTCATATTTGTTCTTCTTTTCGATTCTGTATCTTCAGATTACGGTTGGATGGCCAACAACCGTGGGTGATAATATATTCGCTACACTCAAGCTAAATGAGTGGGCGGTCATGTGTGGCCGGGTTGCAAGACGTTCTTGTTGAACCCAGGTGTATACCCTCTAGAGTACACTGATCGGAAGGTGACCCATACCTTGTCTGTTGGAATCCAATCTCCAATAAGAGCCCTGCGGTTTATGATATTATACTATATATATGTGGAGTGTGAGATGCAAGTGTTCTTCTACTTGGATATTTATTTGTTTAGACATTATCATAATATCACTGGATTTGATATCAAAGAATTTTGGATTATAGTAAGGTAAAAACCGTCCATGTTTATGGGTGGGCTGGTCTTACTATTATCTTTTTATTTCAAAAAGATTTTCAAATTTAAACAGTATGGTTGGAATTTACTCATACCAGTCCCATGACTGACCCAGAGTTTATTTTGTTTGTGTTTTCCCTAAACTCTTGGGTGCCCAAATTTGTATGGGCAGACAAGTGTTTCAGGCTTTTGCAGATACACTTGGAGGAGCTCAAAGCAGGATACTTCACCGTTAGTTATGTAGAGTTATTTCCGCTGTGATATATCATGTGTTGTACTCTGATATGGTATGTATATATACAAATACAGTTTTGTAATTCAAAGTTATGTATATAATATATTTTATTTCGTTCCGCTGTGAGATTCGTGTTTACTCTGATTATGTTCAGTTGTCTTCTTCTTCTTCTTCTTCTGTTCTGCTAGTTCTATCTTTTCTATCTCATCCTCTAACTTCTTTCTATAAATGATCCGGTATTTTCGATACTTGAATAGTCAACGTGGTATTTATGTTGATTTTCTGGGTCGAAAATCCCGTGGTCGTTACAGGAAATGGGCCGAGAAGAGATCATCCCGACAGGAACCTCGTCACTCCTCCAAACATCGCCAAACCAATACCTCGAACCCCAGAAGCTCACGAGTCTCACTAACCTCGACTCCATGTGTTCCAATATCCTTCGTATCCCTCGGGGTACGAAATTCATACCCCAGGGAGGGGTACGAGTTTCTTGGTATTGCACTACGGGATCCGAAGTTCTAGTGGTTTGCACTATGGGATCCAAGATTTCTGTTATGGTCCCCTACTTCTGCCTACTCCTACCTACTCCCACCTAACCACTCCACTATAAATATCCCTCAAGCTCACACTTCAAAGGGGTTGGAATTTGGTGATTTGACATCTCTTGAGAGCTCCAAGTAGCCTATTTAATGGCATTTATGCTTTGAGGAAGAAGAAGGGCAAACGTGTCTTTTTCCTAATATTGTTATACGAAAATTATGACTTCATATAACTTAGAGAAATATGCAAAAGGAAGTCATGATATAGTCTCAACCTTGTAATTCTTTGTTATTAATAATATTCCAATAACTCTTTCAAAGTGGACGTAGGCCTCTAGTGGGACCGAACCAATATAAATCTCCTGTGTTATTTATTACTTTCCGCACTTACTTTTCCACGCAAAACTATAATTCGTAAGTAACAAAAATTCTTAGGTGTTTACGACATATTTTGCCATCAACATTTTGGTGCTTTCACTGAGAGAACTCGGATTTTCTTCTTCGTCGTACATTACTATCTCGACTCTGACGTGCTTTAGGTTCCTTCACTAACCTGCCGCCAAGTCCGCTTACGATGGAAAAGCACCCACGAATGCAATGATCGACGCTTCTACCGCGGCCGAAGCTGGAACGTCCCAGCAACCTCAGCCGGCGGATATCCCGACCAAAACTGAGACCCTTCCTCATGTGGACCCCGAAGCTCTCGCAACACAAGCGCAGATCCCCACGCTTAATGAAAAATATGAGGGTACGACACTCAAGCTCAATCAGGATTTGAGAAATAACATCGATCTTATGCGACAACTCCAAGAAAACCAATGCATCATCGCTCGACTTTTGCTCATACAACACAATGCCCGACCTCAACGCACTATCTCGGAAACTTCCACTTCCGAGTCAAGGGCCCACATCAAAGAAGGAGGTTTAGCCTCATCAACAATGTTGCCGTCCATTTCAACACACATAACAACGACAATGGAAAAGGCCACGACAACAGCAATGGAAATGGGAATGGCAACCGAACTACCCTCACTTACAGTGAGGAGGCACAGTACCGTGACCGTTCCCGGCTGATTATCAATGATGAGACGGGTCCGAGCAATCGACCCGCTCCTCGACAGAACCCAACTGTCGCCACTTAAGATGAGGGGCCTACTCTCCTTTAGCCCCGCAAGTCCAAGTACTTCCCGATCAAGTTGTACACCAGCCTGCCCAACCTCGCCAACCATACCAACATCAGACCATCAACGTCGACGATATGGAAGAGGATGACACAGACGTGCACCATAGAAGACATCCTCGCAACAGAACCCCCGAACCACGTCGGAACCTATGGATTCAACCCGCGGATCCCTATCCAACATATCTCCCCGACATGGTTCGAAGAATCATGAGGGAAATGCGAGGAAATGCCAACAACTCATGGGAAACCCATATAAGGTGTAATCCCTTCACGAGGATAGTGCACGAAGCCGAATGGCCACGACGCTTCAGCATGCCACAAATGGCACTCTATGGCGACATGACCGACCCCTGTGCCTTCCTAAACTTCTACGAATGGAAAATGGATTCCAGTCGGGCCACACACCTGGTCAAGTGCAAATGTTTCCCGGTCTTCTTGTCAGGCACAACCTTACTCTGGTTCTCTCGCCTTCCACTCTATTCTGTCAACAACTTTGGCCAACTAGCCACAGAGTTGGTCAAGCAATTCATAATGCACGTCTCGAATCTAAGAAATGCCCTCACTTTGTCTTATCTCTACCAAGGACCCACCGAGTCGCTTAAGAGCTATCTTTTACGATTCAATACCGCCCTTGCTGAGGTTGACGACTCGGAGCCTCGTACTGTGATTTTTTAACTGGCAAAAGGTGTCCTCCCCACTTTCGAGTTCGGGGCTTAGATCGACCAGAAGCAGCCTAAAAGCCTTGACGCTTTCTATGAAAAGGCTGGCAGTACTTATGTCAAGAAGAAGCGAGATGAAACAGAATCTCTAGGGTCAATCATTTCAACAACCCTCATGCGGATACCATCAACGACAATGTCAAAGGAAAACAGATTGGAGAGCCCTTTGGTAAAGACAAGGGGCAGGTCCCTACAAAGCAAAGCCGAATAACGGCGGCAGGGCAGTCGCAACAACAGCCAGATTCCAACGGAAACCAAGAAGCCTGACCCCTACCGAGCTTACAAGACCTACATCCCACTGAATGAAGACTTGGAAACAATCTACCTGGAAACATGTAATATGCTTCAGTACAAGAAACTGCATTCCAAGGAGTCCACTAACCACGAGAAGAATACCGGCAAGTACTGTCGATTCCACGATAGATATGGATATAATACCAATAATTGCTATCAACTTAAGGATGCAATAGAAAAGCTCATCCGCGAGAAGCACCTCGAGCAGTATGTGCAAGACCCTTTTCCTCCCGAAGCAACTTCCGATCCTCCTGCGCCCGCTCCTCCAGGGCCTGCCAAAGTGGCCCCTGGTCTGTCAAACCAGAGGCAGGGTATTGTAATCAACACTATATGCGGTGGGCCTTACCCCATGCACGAAAGTTTTCGAAAAATGGAAGAATACATGAGCTCTATAAAGCACGCCACCTATGAGGCTTGCTTACTGTGGATGAGTCAATCCCCGCCAAACTCTAGAAAATAATGCGGGACGACATCGTCTTCCGCGAAAGAGAATTAATGGGAGTTGAGATCCTACCACAGACCCCATCGTGATAACTACTTAGATTGATGCCGCCTCCGTCCGAAGGGTACTGATCGACTTGGGGTGTTCAGTCAACATCATCTTCAAAGATGCCTATAATCAGATGAAGTTAGAAACTGAGGACTTGAAACCTTGCCATTCCACCATCCATGACTTCAACGGATCCTCCAATCACCTAGTGGACATGATCGACTTACCTGTTGAACTTGGTGACGGGGATTGAAGCCTGGTCCGAGTCCTCACTTTCGTAATTATCGACATTGTCTCTCTATACAATGTTTTAGACGTCCTTTCCTCATGGAGTTCCGTATCTGCATGTCACCATTGTCTCTCCTGATGAAGTTCCCAACGGACAATGGGATCGATACAGTTAAGGGTGACCAAGAAACAGTTATAGATTATTATGCAATAGAATGGAAGAACGCACGCAATACGTACAAAGGCAAGATATTGCCTCTGCCCTCTTATGCCATGACCGTCTCCACATAGCAACCAAAGGCGTCTGAGCCTTGGCTCAAGCGCCACTACTGTCTTTTCGACGATCTCGATACGAGGAAGAATGAAGAGCCCGACTGTGAGAGGGCTACTCCAGTTGAACCTATGGTGGACATTTCGATCAGCCCCGACGACCCATCAAAGGTATTGGCAATCGAATCGCAACACCACCCTATAATAAAAGAGGATATTGTGGATTTCTTGAGGGACAACCTAGACGTACTCACTTGGACCCACTTGGATATGAAGGGCATCGATCCCGCGATCGCTTGCCTCCAGCTGAAGCTCGACCTCACACTACGTCTGGTCAAACAGAATCGCCTCTTCTTGGGACCCGAAAGATCCAACGCGCTAGAGGAAGAGGTAGACAGGCTGCTCAATAATAATTTTATCTACGAAGCCTACTACCCTGAATGGGTTTCGAACCCGGTTCTGGTCACAAAGGAAAATGGAAAATGGAGAACATGCGTTGACTTCTCCAACTTAAACAAGGCATGCCCCAAGGACAACTTCCCACTTCCGAAGATCGACCAACTTGTTGATTCGACCGATGGATATCAGCTCTTATCCTTCATGGATGCTTATTCAGGCTTCAATTAGATTTCGATGTATCTTCCTGACCAGGATCACACCTCTTTCATAACCGATCTTGGGCTCCATTGCTACTGTGTCATGTCTTTCGCTCTCAAAAATGCTGGAGCCACTTATCAACAAATGGTTAACCGCCTCTTTCAAAACCATATTGGAAAATCCATGGAGGTATATGTGGAAGATATGCTAGTAAATTATAAATTATCAAGCGACCACGTCCGCGACCTCTCCGAAATGTTCGATGTCCTCCGCTAGTATGACATGAAATTTAACCCCCTGAAATGCTCCGTTGGAGTCACCTTAGGGAAATTCTTGGGTTTCATTGTCGATTCCCGAGGCAACGAAGCTAATCCATACAAAATCCAAGCTATCCGGGACATTCGAGTCCCTTAGAACATCAAAGATGTCCAAAGTTTAAACGGGAAGGTTGCCGCTTTAAGTCGATTCATCTCCAAGGCCATTGACAAATGCATTCCTTTCTTCGACTTGCTTCGGAAAGGGAAGCGCAACTTCGAATGGACCCCAAAATGCATCATTGCATTCGAGGACTTATTGAA
>JASFAX010003945.1:0-40942 GCA_030737875.1 Allium sativum
GAATTTGTTTTGGGAAAGACAAGTTGTGTTGAATTTCAAAATGGGATTTAAAATATAGAATTTGAATTTTTAAATAGATTTGAAATATTAACTTGTTTAAAATAAATAAAATGAGAAGTTCCTTTATAAACGAAGTTTATAAATAGTTCCTTTATAAACGAAGTTTATAAATGAAGTGAAGAGAATTATCATTGGGTTAATTCAGAAATAAAAATACAAATGTGAAATTGAAAGGGAAACCTATTTTCCTAAGGTAGAAATATCGATTTCAAAAGGAATTGAAATCGAGACTTATGTAAAGAATGAATAAAGAAAGTTTAAAAAGGAATTTGAATAAAGGAAGTTCAAACATAGAATTTGATTAAGAAAATTCAAAGAGGATTTGAATATAGAAAATTCAAAAGGGATTTGAATATAGAAATTCAAATGACATTTGAATAAAGAAGATTTGAATAATGAAATTTGAATATAGAATTCAAATAGTTTGAAATAAAAATTGAATATAGAATTCATATAGAGTAATAATAGTATTCGAATATAGAAATTCAAAGGGAGTTTGAATATATAGAATTTGAATAGAATTGAAAATGAAATTTGAATGTAGAAGATTCAAATAGAATTGAATTTGAAATTTGAATATAGAAGATTCAAAGGGAATTAAAATGAAATAAAGAGAATTCAAATAGATTCGAATAATGAAATTCAAATATGGGATTTGAATAAGAGATTTGAAATGAAATTCAAATATAGAATTTGAATAAGAGAATTGAAATGGAATTTGAATATGGGAAATTCAAATAAAATTGAAATGGAATTCAATTTGTTGATAAACAAGTTAAACCTATTTTTGAACATGTATATTCAAATAAAAAGGTGAAATGGGCAAACCAGTAATTTAAAAATCACTTAACGAACTAAGTTAAAATGATTGGATTAAGTTGAAATGAATTAGAAATGTATAAATATACATGAGATAGGTATGGATAAGGATAATGCAAGAGTTATAAATAGATTGCTCGACAAAAGGTATGTATTTAATTCATATATGAGATTTTATGCGCTGTATCGGCTAGCCGCTTGGCTTTTTCTTTTTCTTTTGGATTGCTGAGGGCCATGGGAGGCTATTTGAAACATCCCGATGCTCCTAGTACAAAGGAGGTTATGGCGAATTTTTCCGGGAATTTAAGGAGTTAGAATATTTTTAAGATAATTTGATAGTTAGAAATCAACGTATCGAAATATATAGAAGTCGATAAGGAACGAACTTAGAAATAAAATAGTAAAATTCAAAAAGGAAGACTAAGAATAAAATCTAGTAAGAATAGGAAGAGGAAGTGTATATGTGTTTAAAAGTGAATAAGCAGTTGTATGGTATTGATTATTCGAGTAAGTAGTCATATCCGTTTTGACGTTATAAATGTTATTCAGTCAAGGTCTGAGAGGTAGTTATACCCCAACTTGATTGATTTCATTATTAACAAATAAATAGTAAGATTTCAGGCTCGAAGATCAATGGTGAATAGGAGTTAGTTGAATATAGTATTTGGGTTGTCGTAACGATGTTTTACACAACATCCGTTTTAACCCAAATGAAATGTAAGATTGGAAATAGAATATAGAATATTTCCTAAGTGTAAAAATAAACGAGATCAGAAAAGAGATAAGTAATTGGAATATTTTCCAATTATAAATAGCATATATTTTCTAAAGATTAGAAAATAAAGGAATGCGATATTCGGAAATGTTTTCCAAATAACATAAAAGGCCAATATGGTTATTGAAAATATTTGGTTAACAAATATTGATAACGAAATAGAGAAGTGATTTAACTAATGGAATATTAATTAAGGGCTCAGCGACATGTTCAAAAAGGAAAATTTGATTTTTGAAAAGAGTAAACTGTTTAAAAACTCCCAGGGAAAGACTGTTTGAATAAAAAACAAATTTAACAGAAATTTGTGAAAACAAATTAGAATTAAAATTAAAGCCAGTAAAGTGGTAACTGAGATTGAATTTGAATGATATCGAGAGAAATTGGATTTGTGGGATTCAAATTTGAAGTGTAACTTGATAATTAAGTAAAGAGTTTGGAATCGATAATGGAACTCGAATTTGAAATAAAATTCGACTTAGGTATAAGCGAATGGTTGAAATTGTGGATAAAAAGCGGATTGGAGTTTGATTGGGATAACCTTGGTATATGTTGAATTGATAACAGGTGAAAGGACATAATGATATGCCGACAAAAGGTAAAAGTTTATATTCGATATAAGCATGTGATTTTTGAGCCGAATTGGCAAGCCGCTGGGCTGTTTGATTTTCTTTTGGGATGGAGATGGCCCAGAGAGGCGAGTTGGAGTATGACCGATTGACCAGTACAAAGGAGGTGCTGGCGAAATTTTTCGAAGAGTTAAGGCATTAGAAAATTTTCAGGATTTGTGGAAATTTTCGTTAGTAAGAATTAATTAATAATTTAATTGAAATTTAATAGGTTCAGTTGAAACTGAAGTTAAGAAGTGAACAAATATGTTCTAACAAATCGATAGGGTCGTTCTCTAACTTAGCAATTTCGAGGACGAAATTATTTTAAGTGGGAAGATTGTAATGACCCGCATTGGCAGAGGTATTCTGATTAATTTATTTAGTTATATAAATGGTGGTTTAGAGAATTTAACGGTTGTGGAATTAAATAATGGTGAATATTTAATTAAAATAATAAATTAAATAATATATTTAATTCTGAATGGTCGAAATGACGATATGGTGTGAACCAGATCATCTGTGATATTTAATTCAGCTTGGAATTGAATTTGAATAACGAATATATTCAATCGTCGACAATTGAATGTATAGTTTATAATATAATTATAAACGAGCTCGAAATGGCGCTGCAGTTCGCTGTTTGGTGATCTGAACTTCAACGAATGTACAACATTCGTTTTAAGCCGTATTTCTGTGAAACAAGAAACATGTGGAGTTGGTGGAGTATATCTTTCTAGTGGAAGAGAAAAATCGGGATTTCGTCGTGTAGATTTTGAGATATGTCCAATTCAAATTTCATAATAGTCGCTATAAAATCGTTTATCGACCATAACGGCTATTTCAAAATAACTAGATATCGGGTGTGAATTCAGACAAGGTTCTTTTGGGACATAGTGATAAAGTAATTTTTAGAATTTTACTGTAATTTTTAATTAATTTAATAAGCACCTTTTTATTTGGAGTATTTTGCACCCTGTAATCAACATTTTGGGGTTTTACAATATGAGTAAACCTACCGGTATTATTATATTTTTGAAATCGTGGCACCTTGCTCATTTCAACGGTATTTTTATTTCTGTCGTTGGCCACCCGGATGAGAACAGAACTTCATGTAGAGGGGTCACCAAAATGTAAAACAAATATATTCACTTCTCCGATCAAATAAGAGTCCACGTCTTTCTTTTTTTAACCACATAAAAACTCATGGTGGATTGTCCTATAAACATCAACTACCCTGTATGTTGACGTGGAAGCTAAAAGAGGGTAGAGCGAATACTAGCTAGGGAAGAAACAACATAATAAAACTAATGTTATATTATTATTCAATGGGGTATTCGCGTTTTCCTGTTCATGTATAAAGTATAACAAAACTAAATGGGAGGAAGGCACACCCTGATTACGTTTTGAATGGTAGAACTACCCTACACGCCTGTACCTTAATAACCAAGCCTTCTCAAATATCTGTCCTTATATAAAGCGCAGAAGCAGGATGGAGTCTTCCTTCCCGTGAGCTTCAGGAAATGGCCAAAGCTTTCAAAACTTCACAACAAAAGCAACGGCAAAAATAGAAATAAAATCAAACCAGTCCTTCCCAAAATATTTGCAAATGTTTGTTCGTTCTTCTACTAGTGTGCTGCGTGAACTAGGACCGCTGCAGGTTTTTACTATAGTGACAGTGGGAGTGAAGCGTTCCGAGTATAGTAAGGTGATGGAAGGAGTATTATGGCTTGCATTTTAAATGGTTGGTGCGTCTCAGAGAAGTTGAAAAGAATGGATACATCATGCATGAAAGGGGAATAGTTAATGGAGCTGACTTTTTCATTTGAGGGGATGGTTGTGAAGGCTGTGAGCCATTTTAATATTGGCGTGCTGTTCTACAATGGAGTAGCAATGTTTGTTTCGGGGAGATGTAGTGCTCGGGTAGAAGTGAGGTCCGATGGCCTCTTATGATGGCAAACGAAGAGAGTAAGTTGCGGGGAAATGGCAAGGAAGGGAAGAACATGGTGACATCAGTTAGCTGGACGGTGGATACATGGAGATAACGTCTATGACAGGTGATGTTATGAACAGTAAAAATATTGTGAATAAGGGACATTCTGGAGGTCTCTGTTTTTGGTAACTGAAGGAAAAGGTAAACTTTTGGGTTGCTACATATCACCGTGTGTGTTCATGAGTTGAGTGGAGCTCGCATACATATGTATAAATGGCATTTGGGGTATGGTCAGACCAAGGAAGTAAATGTGACCGAAGGGACATTATGTGAGCATGTAAAGGGAATGCCTGGTGCGGATATTGTAAAGAAACAAGGGAGCTTTGGTGTTCGAGATGTTGGGAGATGGCAATGGTGTAGTATAAGAGCAGCCCGTTATTTTTGGGTAAGTGGAAGAGATTCAACATTAAGCAAATGGACCATGGATTTTTAAGTAAAGCCCAAAAGAAAAAGAAGGGGAGTATTGTTACATGCTGAGCGGTGAAATGGAACATAAGGGAATGAGTTTTCTTTCTATAGATGATGAGATAAATATGGGTATGGGCCGACTTTAAATAGATTGACGAGCCGTTTGTCGTGTTAGGATCGTATGGACGGGAGCAAAACAATGGAGCTGACTGGGAGTGAATCCGAGCTCGTTACAATTTATGGAGAAATAAATTGTCCGTCGCAGTCAAATAAACGCAAACCGTTATTTAACGGCTAACGCGCAAATGTGAGTAAATCTCACTAGCTCTGAACAGTTTATAATTTCATGTTATATTTTTAGAACTGTTAGATATTGGCTGATTGACTGTATGTTGACTGTTTGATTGAACTGCTAGTCAGTTAGTTAAATTTCTATATTGATTCTGTTTAACAGAATATATCATATGGAACTGATAATGATGTTATCTATATTGTTTAACATCTGTGGATGCAGGGAAACAGGTTGGAGGAACCCAACTGGGTTCCTCAACATTTATTTTACTATTTTTCATATATTGTGATATATGATGTGATATATAATCTGTTGTCGATTATATGTGTTCGAACGATACTGATCATCGTGATTTGATATGTTGAATACCAAAACATACCGAATGTTGAATATTTTCAAAGTGTATTTTGAAAATGAATTATTTATATAAAATCGAGGGATTTTATATAGAAAAGGAAAAGGATTTTTATAAAAGAAATATTTATAAAATCAAAGGATAAGTTAGAATAAAAGGAAATCATTTGTAAAGTGAAGAACCGTTACTAAAAGTAAATCTTTATAAATGAATAGTTTATTCGGAAAGAAGTTAATCGATGTTAGTTAATCGATTAGTGTTAAAGTTAAAAGGAGTTAATCGATGTTAGTTAATTGATTAATGTTAAAGTTAAAAGGAGTTAATCGATGTTAGTTAATCGATTAGTGTTAAAGTTAAAAGGAGTTAATCGATGTTAGTTAATCGATTAGCGATAAAGTTAAAAGGAGTTAATCGATGTTAGTTAATCGATTAGTGTTAAAGTTAAAAGGAGTTAATCGATGTTAGTTAATCGATTAGTGATAAAGTTAAAAGGTGTTAATCGATGTTAGTTTATCGATTAGTGATAAAGTTAAAAGGAGTTAATCGATGTTAGTTAATCGATTAGAGAATAAAGTAAAAGGAGTTAATCGATGTTAGTTAATCGATTAGTGATAAAGTTAAAAGGAGTTAATCGATGTTAGTTAATCGATTAGTGATAAAGTTAAAAGGAGTTAATCGATGTTAGTTAATCGATTAGTGTTAAAGTTAAAAGGAGTTAATCGATGTTAGTTAATCGATTAGTGTTAAAGTTAAAAGGAGTTAATCGATGTTAGTTAATCGATTAGAGAATAAAGTAAAAGTAGTTAATCGATGTTAGTTAATCGATTAGTGTTAAGGTAAAAAGGAGTTAATCGAATATAGTTTATTCAAATAGAAAGTAAATGGAGTTATCGAATATAATTTATTCGGAAGGAGTTAAGTGAATAGAGTTAATCCAATAGTGTTAGTCCAATAGAGTTAATTGATAAGGGTTAATCGAATAGAGTTAAGTGAAAAGAGTCAATTGAATATAGCTATTCGAAGAGGGTTAAGTAAGGAAGTTAGTAAAAGGAATAAAGTGAACTTTGCTAATTTCAAAGTTAGAAATGTTGTTCAGTAAAGGTCTGAGAGGTAGTTCTACCCCAACTTGATTGGCTTCGTTTTAACTAAGGAATAGTTAATGTTCGGCAGTAAAGGAAATGGTTTGAGTTGGCATAGCGATGTTTGTTTTAAACATCTGTCTAAGTCCAATGAAGAAGCTTTGGAAATGTTTTCCAAATAAGAAACCAGAAATGTTTTCTAATAATGAAAACAAGAAATGGAAATGTTTTCCATTGTTAATAACGTATATTTTCCAAATTTAGAAAATAAGAAATATTGAATATAGGGAAATAGGAGATAAGTAAATTTATGAAATTAAGAGATAAATGTTGAATGATGTTTGATCGATATAATTTCCGTTTGGAAATAATATCGTTGTTTGCACACTTGTTTTTATTCGATAGTTAAATCACAGACTATCGAAGTTTTGACCATTTTAACGTTGTTGATATGGAGAGACCGGTTGGATTATTATCCAAAGAACCACTCTGTATTGGCATAAGCGTTGCGAATCATATATGCCAAAGGAAATTGAAGACGGAGTTATGCAAGGGCTATCCTGTTTATAGAATAGTGCCTTCGGTTCATCCTGTTCCTGGATGACTTGTATGGACGGATGTCTGACAAAGTATTTCCAGACGATCACATATATTGATTTCTCCAACCGTACCAAGAGTGGAAGCAGAGAAGGAAAACTTCTTTAGCTAACACATAATGTATTGTTGAGGATGTCAATCGGTGATTGGATGGATTTGATGATGTGGCATTCAAAGTGAATCTGGTGTGATGATAAAGCGTAGCTTCTAGCCTCACACCCGGTAAATGACAGAAATCGGGCACGCAGCATGGCTAAGTCGGTCGCACCGAAGTTGGGTGTATAATCACCTGATCTAGAGTTTCATTTACTTCTAAAAATCTATTGTTGATGTTGTCCCATTCGGGAAACGGTTGCTGATCCCAACCGTTGGTGATATACATTCGATACACTCAAGTGAAATGAGTGGTCGGTCATGTGTGGCCGGGTTGCAAGATGTTCTTGTTGAACCCAGTGTATTCCTATCTAGAGGTACACTAGCGAAAGGTGGTTCCATACCTTGTCATAGTTGGAAATCCATTACCCAATACGTGCTTGCGGTTTTGATTGTATACTATATATGTAGAACGTGAGATGAAAGCGTTTCTACTAGATGATTATTATAGTTGTGGTTGATAGACATTATTATAATATCAAAAGGGTTTTTGATATAAAGATATTTGGATTCTCATAAGGGAAAAACCCGTTCCGTTATGCGGCGTGGTCTTATGAGATATCGTTTACTTGTTCGAACTGATTTTAAACTGTTTTACTCACACCAGTCCCATGACTGACCCGGAGTTTACTTTGTTGTTTTCCCTAAACTCTTGGGTGCCTAAATTTGTATGGGCAGTCAAGTAGTCGGGATTTTATAGATATAGTTGAAGAGCTGGAGCAGGAGGCTTCAGGATCATATAGCTATAGTTATTTCCGCTATGTTGTAAGTGTTGTACTTTGATAATGATTTATATTCAAATACAGATGTATATTTCAAATTTATGTTACATATATTATATGTTATTCGTTCCGTTGTGAGATTCGTGTTACTCTCATATTGTGTTCTCCTTCTTCTATTCTAAATTTCTATCTTATCTTTCCTCACCCTCTAATTTCTTTCACTAATTATCAGGATTTTTTGATGTTTTGGTTATCGACATCGAGCTTATGTCGATAACCAAAATCGCCGAAAATCCGGGTCGTTACACTTTTCTTCCGTTCCCCCCCCCCCCCCTCAGGTAGCCAGGGAGGGAATAGCTCAGCTTAATTTGGACCGTTCATCTTTCCAAGCTAGAAGACTCTGTGATGTACGGCTTGGAACCCATTATCTTTGGCTATGGCTTTGGACACAATAGACTTGGGGATTTATGCAGTTTTATGTATGTTTTATGCTTCTTTATGTTTTAATCAAGACAGAGATTAGATGAAATGTTTTGGAAGTTATTTTGAGACAATTTACTGTAATGGATTTTGTATTGAACCACGTATGAAATAAATGTTTGTTTCCCACTGCTTATACATCTGTCTTGTAAATTTTCTATGTCTCTTACCTATAATACACCATCGAAGTTAAGGCATCCCCTTTATGTGTGACCTTAACGGAGGTGGGGTGTTTCAATCCGTATAATCACAGAATCCAATATCGAAATATTCTGAAGATTATTTCCACTCAAACCCATTCCAATTCATATGTTGGAAAATTCTGGTTATATTAAAACCATTTCAATTATTTTTCAATTCTTTATTCTAGTTGATAAACAACCTATGCAGATAAAAAATTATTTTAACTTTACAGATGTGGAATATTTCACCCAAATTCTTTCCAAATCATTTATTATGATTTTACATAATTTATTCAGATTTTTAATAATTTTAATAAGGCCCTTACAGTCGGTTTCCAATATCGACCACCGCACTGCATCCATGGTGACCTTTTCCAAAACTGATTTAGACATATCTTAAAATCTAACCAGTAGATTTCAAATCTCTTATTATCATTCGAAAGATCTTTTCAATACGAACCTAACGGTTCCGATGTTAGGAGAATCCAACGGTCAGATCTCCCGTTATGCCAATTTAAAGTCAATGGTTGAAATTCTGGAACAGTCGTTGCACGGTGCATTCTATTTATAAATATATATATATCATCGATTTCCATTTAAAATGTATTTTATATATCGTTTATAAATTAATTTTAAAACGATTTCATCTTCCATTTTCAATTTTAACTCAAAATTGAACAATATATTATTATAATATCAAAAATAATAATAATTTCAAAATATCTGATTCTGAAATTAAATCTTTTTTATATCATTATAAAATGAATAAAATCGATAAACAAATCTGTTTGAGTTAAAATGGCGTATATACTTAACTTTGGCTTGCATATTTCAATATTTTCGTGTCCATCCAAAATTGGACAACAAAATCATATTCTGATTCTTCACTGAATATTATTTTAAAATATTTGTTATTTCTGATTTGGAATTAGACACTATCATTTACCATATAATTTTATTTATATGGATTCCATACATTGCATGTATTCAAAAATAGTGATAAACAACTATTAAACATTAAATTCACATCTAGAGTGCAATTTACAACTGTATAAGCATTAAATAATTAAATAATGCTTATCACAGTCTGTCAATCAATCGGTTGACATACAATTAAATGCAAGGGAGATGTGAATTAATTATCGTCCCCAAACTCTTGTGGGGTTTTCAACCATCAACAAATAATTGGACGATGTGTAAAATTATCATCCCAATACCCATGTGGAGTTTACATCACAATCCATGTGAATATAATTCTATTTTCACAATTTAACAATGATAACATTAAAACTGTAAACAACCATCAACCATCAAACAAACATTGCAGTCACAGGCAATAAATATATATTTAGCTAAAAAAATAAATAACTCTACAAAACGGTTGAGTGAGAGAGTTCTCAAAGTTGGTTTCCACTCCATCAGTCTTTAATTGAGGATTTATTTTAAACTAAATTAAATTGGTGTTTAATTTAGCATAAAAATTCAACTTGCTCCATTTCCATTCTGCTCAGTTCCATGTTGTAGTGCTCGACAATGCTATTCCAACGCACCCAAGTTTATCAAATTCTGTGTTCGTATGCACACGTTACGAAGGTTAAAACATTTAATTAACATAGCACAATTAAAATTTAATTACTTTATTAAAGTTCCTTAATCCTCCCTCTAATAATCCTTCTACTCGTCACCTACAACTATCATTGAAACCCATTTACACTGCTCCAAACATCTACCTTCGCACTGAAATTCGAGCCACCAGAGACCGATCTGAATGTGCCACGACGAAGCAGGCACCTTTCTCTACCACCGCCATAAGCGGTGGCTAACTCGCACACGTTTTGAGACCAGGAACCGCATGTGAACACGGTGGGTTTGAGCTACGGTTTGTCCAGATTTACTAAACGAAATTCCATCATGGTCGTATGAATTTGAAGAGCTTGAGAAGATCTAAAAACTTTGTTTTGGAGTTGGGATTTAATTCGATTGGAATTGAAAGAGTTTGAGGATTGAAATTCGTATATTTCGGCCATCGAAATGGACCTTGGCTGCGAAACTGAATGAAAGAGAATTAAGGTTACAAATTTTGTTTATATATATATATATATATAATATTATTTAATTCAAAAAATACTTGTTTTTTTTCGAACTCCAAAGCAAACCCAACGACTGTTGTTTTCACCTAAATAACTCCATTTCGGACACAATGGGATATGTTTCGTAAGCTAATTCGACTGTTTTGATCAGTTTTTGTTAAAATTAAAATATAAATTAATATAACGTTACATATTGAATTTAAACATATATTTTAATTTACTGGGGCCACATACTGACTCCAAAAATTATGGAAATTGCAATCTAGTTATGTTTTGATAATACGGTCCTAAAAAAATTAATTCTCGATCTGACAAAAGTGGTTACATCGAAAACGGAGGTCGTTTGCAAAATGGCTATTTTTAAGGGCTTATATATTATTAAAATATATAAAAATTCTACATCGTCTATTTTAAATTTTAAACTAGACATAACTTACAATTATAAAACAAAATCTAAAATTTTCACATTCATTAGAAAGATATTATTAATGAGATTCTAATGTTTCTTGTTTTATAGAAATCCGATTTATAATGAATCATGTACATTCAATTGAAATTTAAAATCGAATTTTCAAACTACTGCGCCATTTCAAGCTCGCTATATATAAATTTTAAATTTATACGTTCTAACTTCGATTTAAATAAAATTTAAATCTTTCATTCTCAAAATAAATCATTTTAAAAATTTAAAATGCATTAAATCAATTAAAAAATATAAAATTGGTTCCAAAATCTGGGTTGTTACAATTTCCCCCACTTAAAATCTTTTCTTCCCTGAAAAGGAAGATTGAATTAAAGGTTTTTTACCTAATCAACTCAACCTTCGCTTGACTCAAGTTCTTCAACTTTTCAGTTTCTAAGAACATTCTAATTTCTCAAAACTTGGCTAACGCCTAAAATTTTCGAAAAATTTCACCATAACCTCCTTTGTCCGGATTGAAAGGTAAAACCACAATTTGCCTCACAAGGCCCTCACCAATCAAAAAGCCAAGAAGCTTGCCAATCGGCTCATAAATTGTTCAAACCCAATAAATACAGTAAACAGGTACCTATTTGTTGGGCATACAATTTTATTCCTCTTCTTAACTTCCATAACCTGGCCTATTGACACATATATATGTATAATACGAAATAATTTTCCAATTCGGTTCAACAACAGATTCAATTTTGCTAAAATTTACCTTCCATTTCCATATTGGTTTTATTAGTCCAAAATTTTTATTTGTTAACCTAATTATCATACAACACAACTAGCAATCAATTAGTTGATTAGCTTTTCAAATATATAACTCTTATATATTTAAAATCATATTTTCAGTGCCGAATTACAGATAATAAACTCTAACTGAGTTTTTGGTTCTCACATCAGTCATTTGGAATCATGTTGACATCCCATTTCCGAAAGTCAAACATAGATACTGATGATGTTGCAACAATCATCAGTAGCATCCCCGGGCAACTAGAGTGTGATTCTATATCTACCTAGTATACTTGAGACTTTAAATACACGTGGATCAGACGTACATGCAAAATCTTCTTATACTCAAAAGTCCAAATTCGTTATAAAATAAAATACTCAAATACGTATAACAAGATATATTTTTCAAAACTAAATTTGTTTTATTAAATAACACTCTTCAAACTCATTCTAGGGTATTACCAACCCTATCTCTAACGAGTCATTCTCATAAGATGTTACTAATCCTATCTCTGATGAATTCTTTCGTTCGGTTCTAATGTGTCTTGTCCTCGAGCTTTGTAAACTAAAGCTCTGATGCTAAACTGAAACGTCCTGAACTTCCCAACCGACGTAAACCGAACGAGAAAGCAGATTTCTTTGAGAACACGACGCATCAGAACACAAACAGGAGAAGATTTCTGTAACAACCCGGAAAATCTAAGCCAATTTAAAAATTTTATTTTGGCGATTTTAATGAATTTTGAATATTTAAAATGAATTATTTTAAATAATAATGATGAGAAATTTATTTTGAATAGAATTAGAATATGTATATTTATTTGGATCGTCGTTAGAATATAAATATTTTATTTTAAATATAAAAGGAATTGAAAATGGCGCGGTAGTTCGAAAATTCAATTTCAAAGTTCAGATGAATGTATAGGATTCAAAATAAACCGGATTTTAGCGAAACGAAAAATATTAGAATCTATTTGAGAATATCTTTCCAACGAATCCGAAAAATCAAATTTTCATAGCGGGAATAAAAAGATATGTCCAGTTGAAAATTCAGAATAGACGCTATGGAATTCTGGCCCTTAAAAATGGAAATTTTGCAAACAACTTCGATTTTTGATGAAACCACTTTTGTTCGATCCGGGATGTCAAGTTATTGCTAGGTTTCAAAATTCATAATTTTCTGAATCAATATGTGACTGTGGCGAAGTTAAACGCATCTGACCAGTTTTAGTTGATTTTAATAGACTGGAAAATGGTCATTTTTCAAACGGTCTCGGAATTCAACGAAATTAGTTTTGTTAGGGCCGTTTCGTCAATACGAAGCAAGAAATAATTTTTCTAGAACTTTTAGAATCAGTATGTGACCCGGTAAATTGAAATGTGCATTTAAATTGAATATACGTAGATTTATATTTTGATTTAAATGGAAACCAATCGAAACATTAGAATTGGGTTACGGAACATGTCCTATTGTGTTCGGAATGGGCGTATTACACTAGGGACGACAATCGTTGGAGTCGGTTTAGTGATTGAATAAAAAAAGTGACTTTATGAAAATTAAATAAAATAATTATCTTATACTATAATGTAAAACCTTGGTCAAACCAGTCAAAGTGAAGCCTTTTTGGCAGTTCCAAAATCATCCCTGTTAGAACTTTGCGGTACTTTTAGTTGTCAGGGTAATCCAGTCTTTCTACTAAGGCACGGTACCACGACCATACACGTCTTTTCATTCTGGCTCGATTCCGCACGATATCCCTTTTCTTTTCATTTTCTTACCCTTTTCCCCTCAATCCACGTTTCCCAAACTTCTCCATAATTTCGTTTCTTCTCTTCTCCCCTCTTCCTTTTCCAATCTCTATCTCCCTCTTTGCTGCAAATCATGCCAATCGACACAACCCTTGACGAACAAAAAATGATGAAGAGGCATCCCAAGGTTGAGAAAGTTGCGCCTAAACCTCTTTCAACCACATAGTTCACCACTGGGTTCGGCGATCAACCTTTAAAAGGTCAATTTCATTATCGGCATTGAATCTTCTGACGTTCAACCGAATACCGCCAACGATTAGTTGGAAGGTAGAGGATCTGTTCCATCTAACTGACAGACTAGAAGCAGACCAATAGGTTTAATTTCTACCTCTATTTTCAATTGTATTTTCTTTTTTCCGTAAATATGAACTTTGGGATTTTCGGTGGGAGATGTTTAAACGATTCATGGAAGAACAGAAGTTGTCCAAAGTATTTCTCTCCTTTTTCGACTCAGTAAGGCGATTTACTTTCTTCAGCCCTTTCATAAAACATCGATCAGAAATTTATACTTTCTACCAATTTTAATCTGCGATTTATTTCCTAAATGTTGTCACGGAACAGTGACACAAATGGAAATCTTCCAGTATCAGCCTTCTAACCTCAGTATGAACTGTATGCTCCGTAACTATTTCTTTTTTCTCTTTGCTACCGCTATTCTTAGCCTTTTAATTTCATAAACTACTTTTGTATATAACTTATGAAAACCAGATTTTTGTTGTATTTTGAGGAACTAAATCAGAAAAGACTGCATAGTTTCACAGGTATGTTTCTAATGTTTTACTTTTCCATTCCCTGTAATATGTAGTAGTTATGCAGTAACGAAGCTTCGCTTGACTTCACTTTGACTTTTGGTTACATGACTTCATGCAACTAAATATGAAATGCTTTAATTAATACTAACAGGCTAAGAGAAGGAAAGTTAGCCAAGGATAGTTGTGGCCATCAAATTGAATTGGGATCGTCATTAATCCTATATGATTTTATAATCTTTTTCACTTCCAATATCTTCATATTTTTTCCATATTGCCGTAAATCTGTCTGTTCTTTGAGTCAACTCATTGTCTTACGTAAATGGAATTGTGACGATCCCAAAACCCGTACGACGGTGTTAAGGATAATCATTGGAATTTAACTCATTAATCATCATTAGCAGAGTACAGATAATAGAATAAATAACCAATAAAATAATTTTACATAGATATGACAGTGGAATCATAACATGTAACAACATCAGAGTAGCACAGTGTAGGATATAACTTAGTAAATAAAAAGGGAATGATCAGTCAACATCGTCATAAGCGGAATATATACATACAGTGAGACATAATAAAGGTATCAGTCTACATCGCCTGAGGCGGTACATATACATAAGATGATAAATGCTGGAAGTAAATCAGTCTGCATCGCCATAGGCAGAATCATATACATAAGATAAGGATAGCGGAAAGTCAATAGCCAAAATACAAGTAAATCTAATCCTCGCCATCAAGACAAAAACGCACTCCGTGCTGCAGTGGTAAGCCAAAATAACCTGTCATCTGTCAACTAGGTTGCCCGTGTGAAAATAAGGGCACCCGAGTATGCAAAGTGAAACAAACAACGAGTCAGTCATGGGACTGGTATGAGAAATCTACTTAACTGGTTAAACAACAGTAATAAGGCAAATCATAGGACCACGCCACTTTCGCGGAACGGGTTTACTCCAGTGATTGCCAGTGCATTTAAAACAGAGTAAATTCTTCAAAACAACGCAATGCTTTTTAAAAAGAATGAAGCCGTTATAAGACTCAAGTCCCATCACACAATTCAACGCAAACCGGAGGATAGAGTTTTACCTTATAATGGCCAAAATATGCTTAATACGTGCAAAGCAAAATCAATTGATATTATTACTAGTGCATATATGTTTCAAAAAAGAATATCATCATAAATATCAATCATAGGCGGCATAGCTACAATCTACAATGTTGCCATACTAGTTCTACAATCAAATCTGTTATATCGTATTGGAAATTGGATTTCCGTCATGAGTCGAGGCAAGGGGCAAGCTCCTCTCCGCTTCGAGACACTCTAGCAAATGCCTCAGGACTACACACTCTGGGTAACCCTTGGAATCGGCTGGGCCGATCCTCCCTTACGATTGAGGATTAATTATTCCTGAACACACGTTTCCCGGTCCTTACAGACCTATAATCGAGGCGCCTCGCATTCCAATAACCACAAAGATGAAAGTAATATAAATGTCAGCCAGTTTAAGCACTGACACCATCATAACTAGAAAGAAACGTCGTGTTCTCCCAGCGGTCCTTATCCCGTTTTTGACTCATACTGAGGTGTGAGGCTCACGAATCCACGCTATACACAAAGCCAGGCCACATAGGCCATGCTTTGATCATCAACCACAAGACTTTGCTATGCAACAGAAGCCTTGATCACTGCATCTCGGCATGCCACACAGGAAATCCACTCCATACGACTGATTTCTATCGATATATAACCTTTGAGCTCGTACATCTCAGAGAAGGGCGTTAAGCAAGAGAATAAAATCTCCGCCGCCAAACAGATATATATTTAACAGAGATCAATCGATACAGAACAAAATCCAATGTCAGACACACAGTCCATTTACAAGTCCGTTCTGGGTCTGAACGAAACCAGAGGCACCATATTCCTCGCTTATCCGTACAATCAACACATACGTCCAAACGACTATTACTTCCATTCCTTCAAGGTAGCTAGTCCAATCGGGAACCTCAGCAGCGCCCATTAATCCGATACGAAGATCGTCGGTCTTGAACCGTCTTCGTATTTTCGACCTTGAATCGTTCGATCAATTATTTGAAATGAGGGTTAGCTCGGCCTTTTCAAATAATTCACTTATAATTAGAATTCAAATCAATTCTTTCCATGGTTATATTATTCGACATTCGCATTTCAGTTCTTTAGTATAATTTTCCTGTCAAACACATACAACCATCAAATAACAAGCAAGCCCAGTAAAATTGGTTTATTTCCATTCCATGTCGCTTATAATATTTTATAACGATTTTTCGCCATTTTTATTTATTTATAAATGGCAATATTAAATTAAACTACGTTTTAGGTCGTGCCATGGCACTGGCGCTGTTTTTCCCCAATTTTTTTTTACACATATCGGGAAATCTAACCGTTGGATTTCGACAAAGTTTATATCACTGGGAAGATATTCCCAAAGCGAACCCAACAGTTCCAGTTTCGTGAAAATCCGACGGTCGGATCTTTTGTTATAGTCGTTTGAAGTTACGATTTCAAAACACGAACTACACGCCGTTATTGGATTTAATTTAATTATATTTATATTTATATATAAATATAATCGATTCTGGCACTGTTTTTCTTCAGATTTGAATTAAACATTCTAGACAATCCAACCGTTGGATCTTCACAAAGTTGGTGCCGTTGGAAAGATATTTCCAATGCGAACCCAACGGTGGCGGTTTCAGGAAAATCCGATGGTCGGATCTCTCGTACTAATCAATTGAAGTTACGACTCCAAAATATGAACAGCACGGCCTCGATTAGTTTCAATTATATATATATATATATATATATATATATATATATATATATATATATATATATTGTTCATTGTGCGATTTCAATATCATTTTCACTTCAAATATTTCACCAATGTCTTTATATTTCAAAAAATTTCGCCATAACCTCCTTTGTACGGGAAGGGGTTCGGAAATTTATTGGGCCGTATTAGGTACCCAATAAATCCTAATAAGCATACACATATTTATAGTGATATATTCCGGTGTCCACAGGGGAGTGTGTATAGATCAATACTCCAGAGAATAAATTCTCGTCACCCTATAAATGGTTTTTGTGCCTTAATGACCAGAGAGACGTGTTTATTGTCATCTCCAGACCCGTGTGGGCTTTTTATTAATCTGGAAATTTACCGTTACAATTTATATAGTTCAGATTAGTCATCAGTTCAACCTGTAATATATAGTCATCGCCATACAAGCCTCTCGCTCGTATGGTAAATCTTCAACCTTGTCACACAAGCTCCAAATGCTTATGTGGTATATGATGAAGTATGCCTATCGTCAAGAAGTATGCCATGTAGTGTAGTTCAAAATTAATTTTTATTATCCTATGCCGATGTTTATTATTACATACAGAATAACCAACACTCCGCCTCCAATGACATTCACCGAAGTTGATATAAAAATAAAATTGCGCAGCCAACTCATTAAGGCTTACGTATTTGTCCGGCACGCAAATAATTTCTTTACTCAAAAGCTAATCCATTTTCTCTATTCAACACATGTATATATATATGCAGAACAATGTAGTAATAACATTTCTAGCGAACAACTATTTATTTCAACACGTGTGTATTTTTAGCGAGGCGTATACATGATAAAAGTAATATTTTTATCATCAGAAATATTTATTCAACACATGAATGTTTTTTGCACTTCATATTCTCAATAAAAATGTAATTTTTATTGTTAAAGCAATTTACTTACAACACGAATACATTCAACACATGAATTTCTATTCAATGAATGAATTTTTATTCAACACATGAATGTTCTCTATAGTTTGTATATATAATAAAAATGTGATTTTTATTGTTAAAGCCATTTATTTAAAACACGAACACCATTCAACACATGAATTTGTATTCAACGAATGAATTTCTATTCAATACATGAATGTTTTCTACAGTTTGTATATATAATAAAAATGTGATTTTTTATTGTTAAAGCTATTTATTTAAAACACTAATATCATTCAACACATGAATTTCTATTCAACGAATGAATTTCTATTCAACACATGAATGTTCTCTATAGTTTGTATATATAATAAAAATGTGATTTTTATTGTTAAAGCTATTTATTTAAAACACGAATACCACTCAACACATGAATTTCTATTCAAGGAATGAATTTCTATTCAACACATGAATGTTCTCTATAGTTTGTATATATAATAAAAATGTGATCTTTATTGTTAAAGCCATTTATTTAAAACACGAATACCATTCAACACATGAATTTCTATTCAACGAATGAATTTCTATTCAACACATGAATGCGATTTCAACATATGAAAATAATTTCAACAAATGAAAATAATTCTAACACATGAATATTTCATAAAATTTCGACAGCATAATGGCAGGGTAGTTAAAACCGGCACTGTCCCGAGTACGGCTCCTCGCTCTACCTTAAAACCTCGCGGTTTTTGACAATGGGGATTTCATGCATCTAGTTCGCACGCAGGCGACATGTTTTATTTTCATTTCCACAATCCTATTCTAATTTGTTTCAAACACAAGAGTGTATTTTTAAACCACAAAGGTATTTTTCAACCACAATCCAACAATACCAACCACAAACAATTATTTTCAACCATTCGTCATACCACATATTTTCACGCCAATCACAAGCAATAAATATCGTCCATGGTTTGTGGACGAGGGCAGTGTGTGTGTGTATATATATATATATATTATTTCACTTCCATTTCAACACAATTCAAAGCATATATGTTTCATACAACGCTTGTATAATTTATACATCGCTCATATAACTTATACAACACATGTACATGAGGTATACAATGCGTATATAATTTACACTTCGCTTATATAATTTATACAACACGATTTCATTCACACATTTCAATTTAGATTTCTCACATTGATTTTCGAGGTGCTAAAAATCGTAGATAGCTCAGAAAAATCCGCGGTCTCTTCTAGAGGGTAGAGAGCCTCCTTGCGGTCACGATGTTCCCTGTTTCATCGAATTTCGTTAACACATCATAAAGATATGATTTTTCAAAGTTTGCAACACTTAAAAGTGTTATTTTCAATTCAGAAAAATTTAAACCGTTTACCTCATTTAATCCTCGAAACTAGGGTTCGATCTTTCGCGTCGATCGTTGCACGATGTTAAAGTCCACCCGCACCACGTGATAGTGCGTCGAGAGCCGCTCCGATTGGTGGCAGAGATGGATAGCTCGGTGGTCTGAATCGGCGGTGGCGGCGGCAGAAAGTGCGGCTGTTCAGGAGGCCGATGCTCCTCTAATACTGAACGATAGCGGGTGTTCTTGGTATGGATTTAAAGAGGGGAGTGAGAATTTCAATAAGTTGCAAAGGGAGGAGGGATGATTCTTCTTGGATTGATCGGAAAATGGGAGGGAAGATTGAAGTAGTTTTCCGTCGTGCGTGGGGGGGTAATCGGGGGTTTTGACTGGTCAAACGGAAGTGAGAGAGAAAGAGAGTGATTGGCCCATTATATTTTATTTTTAATTTATTTTAAATTCAAAAGTATTTTTTTGTCTAAACGAACACCAATTTCAACCCAATGACTTTTGCCGCTAGCTAAATACCCCCATTCCGAACACAATGGGATTTGTTTCGTTGGCCAATTCGACTGTTACATTTAGTTATTTTTCAAATTAAAGTATAAAACATTTAATATTCAATTTGAACATACATTTCAATTTGCCAGGGCCACAAACTAATTCGAAAAATTCCAGAAAAATAAATCTAGCCATGTTTTGATGCTACGGTCCAAATAAAACTAGTTTCATCGAATTCTGAGATCGTTTGAAAAATGGCCATTTTCTGGCCGATCCAATTTAACAGAAATTGACCGATCACATTTTCTTTTGCCACGCTCACATACTAGCATCAAAAATTATGAAATTTGAAACCGAGCAATAATTTGACATCCCGGATCCAACAAAAGTGGTTTCATCGAGTTCCGAGGTCGTTTGCAAAATATCTATTTTCAAGGGCTATATATTCTATATTGCGACCTTTTTGAAAATTCATTTGGCAATAACTTTTGATCCCCGCTATGAAACTTCGATTTTTCAGATTCGTTAGAAAGGTATTCATAAATAGATTTAAATATTTTTGGTTTCATTAAAATCGTTATAATTTACACCCGCCACAGTCAGTCAAAGTTTGAATTCAAATTTTCAAACTGCCCCGCTATTTCCAATTCATTATTTCATTGAAATATTCTATTTCAATTATTTAAATTCTTTGAAAACAACCAATTTAAAATTTTTAAATAGGCTTGCATTTTCCGGGTTGTTACAATCTCCCTCACTTAAAACTTTTCATCCCCGAAAAGGAAATTGCAGTACAGTAGGAAACAAAATGTTAATGCAAAGTATTGTAAAGGTACCTTGCACCGGAGTTAGTCAGAGATGTCCACTCTTCATTTGGGGTAAACTTACTTAATGCTTTCCTCGGTCCCCCAAGTACAGTCTCTAGGATCACTACTCCACTGCACTTTAACTAAATGAACCTTTTTGCTCCTTATCTCATTAGTTTCTTTGCCAACAATCTTTAATAGCTCTCTTCTGACTACCAATTCTGGAGTAATTTCCAAGTCCTGTTGTGCTGCTTCCTCTACAACAAGATCAGGATCATGCACATGTTTTATGAGTTGAGATACGTGGAACACATCATGCACTCTAGGCAACCAATCAGGTAATTGAACTTTATAAGCCAGAGTTCCAATTCGTTCAGGTATAAGAAAGGGACCAATAAAACTCGGTGCCAAATTCCCAGTTTTGCCAAATCTGATTACTCCCCTCATCAGAGAAACTCTTAAATACATATAATCACCAACGGCAAATGTCACATCTCTCCTTCTAGAATCTGCATAACTTTACTGTCGGCTTTGCACGGTTTTCAATCGCTTCTTGATGAAATCGACTTTATCAGATGCTTCTCTAATCATATCGGGTCCCAACACCAGTCTGTTGCCAGGTTCTACCCAACATGCGGGAGATCTGCACGGTCTACCGTATAATGCTTCAAATGGCGACTTTTTTAAACTTTTCTGGTAGCTGTTGTTATAAGATAATTATGCCAAATGTAAGTGATCCTCCCATGATCCGCCAAAATCAATAATACAAGCCTGCAGTAAATCTTCTAGAATTCTATTCACCCTCTCAGTTTGGCCATCTGTCTGAGGGTGTTAAGCGGTACTTAGATTCAACTTGGTTCCCAATTCTGTCTGGAATGCTTCCCAGAATTTGCTAGTAAATAGTGGATCTCTATCGTTGAATATACTGAGCGACACTCCATGCAGTTTAACTATTTATTTGAAGTAAATCTGTGCTAAACTTTGAGCCGTTCTATTGGATCTGACAGGTACGAAATGGGCAGTCTTCGTGAAGCGATCTACGTTCACCGAAATGTTGTCGTTTCCTTTCTTATTTCGAGGCAAACCATCTACGAAGTCCACGGAAATTTGCTCCCACTTCCATCCTGGAATATCTAACGGTTGTAATAATCCGACGAGTTTTTGTTGGTCACTTTTAACTTGTTGACAGGTGGGACACCGGCTAACATAAATTGAAATGTCCGTTTTTAATGCCCTCCACCAGAATGTGCGCTTGATATCATTATACATTTTTCACACACCGGGATGGATGCTGAGTTTGGACTTATTGCATTCATCCATGACTTCCTTTCGAAGCTCTGGATGATTCGGGATGCAAATTCTGCCCTTTAACCTAAGAACTCCCTTGTCATCAAGCTGGAAAGTTGCGGATTCACCCTCCATGATTCTATGACTGATCCTTCAGATAAATTCATCTTTTTATGAAGGACCAAAATCTTGTCAATCAATGAAGACGTAACGATAAAACTGGCGATGATTTCATTCTTTCTGCTGAGCGCATCAGCCACAACATTGGCCTTCCCTGGAGTGTACATAAACTCAAAATTGTATGCTGCAAGGAATTCTAACCAATGCTGTTGTCTCAAGTTTAGATCTTTCTGAGTGAATAGATACTTCAACGATTGATGATCGGTAAATAGTTCGAATTTCTCACCCAACAAATAATGCCTCCATATTCTCAAAGCAAACACGATAGCTAACAACACAAGATCATGAGTTGCATAGTTCCTTTCATGCGGCTTCAGCTGACCGCTAGCATAAGCGACCACTTGGCCTTTTTGCATTAATACTGCGCCAAGCCCCCTAATAGAAGCATCCGTCCATACCGTCAAGTCCTGGTTGCCATCTATAATTGTTAATACTGGAGCAGTTGTCAATTTCAGTTTCAGTTCTCCGAAAGCTTCTTCACATTCTGTAGTCCACTTGAATTTCTCATGCTTCTTTGTAAGCTTTGTTAATACATCGGATATCTTAGAAAAATTCTTAAGAATTTCCGATAGTAACTAGCCAATCCAAGAAAACATCGAACTTCAGTTGGGGTAGTAGGCTGTTTCCAGTCCTGGATTGCTGAAATTTTGCTTGGATCTATAGCAATCCCTTCTTTTGATACTACATGGCCAAGGAACTTAACTTCATCTTGCCAGAAGATACACTTAGAAAATTTAGCTTTCAAGACATTTCTTCTCAGAATTTCCAACACTTGTTCTAAATGTTTTGCATGCTCGCCTTCTGACTTGGAGTAGATTAAGATGTCATCGATGAAGACCAGAACAAATTTATTCAAGACAATACGGAACACTCTGTTCAATAAATCGACGAAGTAGGCTGGAGCATTACACAAGCTGAACGACATTACTAACCATTCGTAGAATAAATCGGGACCCCTAAAGGCTGTCAAAGGAATACAGTCTTCGGCTATACGTAATTGGTGGTAACCTGTAGCTAGGTCCATTCTGGAGAATTCTCTCACCCCATTTAACTGAGCGGCAAAGTTTACAACGCTTACATTTCACTTCGCTTCCATTTCACTTCCATTTCAACACAATTCAAAGCATATATGTTTCATACAACGCTTATATAATTTATACATCGCTCTTATAACTTATACAACACATGTACATGAGGTATACATGCGTATATAATTTACACTTCGCTTATATTATTTATACAACACGATTTCATTCACATATTTCAATTTAGATTTCTCACATTGGTTTTTGAGCTGCTAAAAATCGTAGATAGCTCAGAAAAATCCGCGGACTCTTCTAGAGGGAAGAGAGCCTTCTTGCGGTCACGATGTTTTTTGTTTCATCGAATTTCATTAACACATCATAAAGATATGATTTTTCAAATTTTGCAACACTTAAAAGTGTTATTTTCAATTCAGAAAAATTCAAGACGTTTACCTCGTTTAATCTTCGAAACTAGGGTTCGATCTTTCGCCTCGATCATTGCACGATGTTAAAATCTGCCTCACTGGTGCTGTAAGTAGCATGCTTGCGTGTGAACTCAGATACGGTTGTTTTCACTGTCTCACTATGCAGTATATACTGTCAAACCTCAAACTCATTTATAACTCATTCAGAAGGTGGTTTTTATAACATGAGAGTTACTGCAATTGCGTCTGACGTCAGTATAAACTCATGATAAAATGCACTTAGAGCTGCCAATTTAGCTCATGTCGTCATATTTACATGGACGTGATAGTAAAAATGCACTTTGGACTAGAAATCCCTTGATTCTTATTGACTAATGTGTAGTGGTTTTTTTCTCTTCTTTTAAATTTGTTTAGTCAATTTAGTGCATTTATTTATGATATTGGGTCTTAAATGAAGTTACATAAATATATATCATGGTTTTGATTTATTACAAAAATTAAGATTCACAGTTTAGATTGCACAATAGTTTAGAATTCATTCTTCAATTGCGTTTAAGTTATTGATACATTGATTGTTGGAATGATGACTCACTTCAGTTTTTCCCACTTCAGTTTGTTGACTCATCAGGTTTTTTTTCTTTTTTTCCGGTGATTAACAAGGTATTTGTACGCTTATAGAACTATCAACATATATACTTAAAGAATGTTACAATTTTTTAATATGTTGTAGATTTTCACCGAAAATTAGGAAAAAAATTTCTCAGTAACTATTGTTCCCTCTACAGCTTAAGCAAGCAGAATATAATTGCTTAAAAGAGTTTGGGAGTTCGTTATTGCATGCCATCATTATTAATATTATTAATTTTTCATTCCTGTTTTATGGTATGTTAACTTCTATAACCATGTTTTCCTATTAACTATGCCAAACTTGACATCAATTGTTTTATCTCATCCACTGCTAATTTTGGTTACATTTATTTGACCAACCTTTTGTTAAACCATGTAACTTTTTGTTAATCGTCATCACTTCGTACATTTTGTTAATAATTCTATAAATTAACTTCTGATTGTAATATATTAAATATGATTTGTTTTGCTTTAGACGGAGAGAGAGACAGAAAATCTGAAAAAGAAGCTACTACATTAGTAGGGAAATTGCTCGCTATGAACAACTCATGTTTCTAAGAAAGACGTAGTGCCTGTAGATGAGATGAATTTTTTCGATGTTGCTATCAGTAAAGGTACTTATTTGGTTCATAATAACAATCATATATGTGATAATGTTTCTTATTCATAAATTCCACTCAACATGTTATTTTTACACCAATGTTACATTTCAATATTACTTTATTTCCAATTGCCAACAAACTGCTAAGTCAGTTCATAGCAATATTTTCTCAATGCGTATTCATTTCTTCCTCACAAACCCCGAAATTAAACCAAATTAAGACAAAAACATAAAAAAAATGATAGGTTGATAATTTTAGTAAATGGTGTAAACTCGATAAATATTTGGGATTAGTAAGATAACCTAAGTGATTTGGGAAATATGACTCAGTGCCCATGAGTTAAATTATGGCAGCGGAGGGTCTGCCTAAGATTTTACTCTTCTTCACTCCTTTTCTGACTCAATGTAGCCTTATGCCTATTTGTACTATATGTTTCATGGTATTTTTAGTAAAATTATGCTTTGATTTTTTTTTCAAATGCTAACTGCAGTACATGTTTTTTTTGTGAGTATAAGTTGTTACATACACAATCTGTTACATCAACAAAAGAACTTATGAAAAATAAGTTTATTATGTGCAATGAGCACTTTAAGAAGATAGTTATTCAATGTGTTTTTGTGACTTCGAGTCAAGTTGCAATTTGCATACTGATATGTTGCGTGCAGCAAATGAGACATACAGTAAACTTATAAAGTGGTTCTTTCATCGACTTCTCTTATTTATGGTAGGTATATCCTGATTGCACAAATATGTCAGCTATTAAGCAGACTTATAATTATATGCATGGACTTTACTTTACTATTTATCATTTAATCATGTGAGCGGTTAAGCAACTTGATTATTTATTTAATTTCAAGACCCTGTGCAATTCACTTATTATTTACTTTGGAAGTCAGATATTGAATGATATGTGTTTATATTAGCTTTCCTATAAAATATTTACATGAACTAATTTTAGCATCAGATTATATAGGCTGCATCCCATACTCTTCAACTTTGTTTATGCTTTGTCATCTCTTATTTTCTTTTTACGTACCTGAAATCCAACTCACATGTAGACTAAACTTTTATAATTGTTTAATGGTAATACGGTTAATTAAAAAAAAAAAAATAGGTCTAACCGTTTTGGGAAGAAAGGAGCATTGAATCTTAGGAAGCGTTCCAGCTAATCCAGAACTGTAACATCGCCACTGCCTCCGACCTTACGCCTGTGCAGTCAAGCTTCAGGTCATACCTGGGTAGGCCATGGAAGATGTACTCGAGAACGGTTTATATAAAGTCGTATGTAGGGAGTCTTATCGATCCCGTCGGGTGTTTGGAGTAGGCTGAGAATTTCGCGCTTAATACATTGTACTATGCACAGTATGATAATAGAGGTTCTAGGTCATGTTTAATGCGGAGGGTATCATGTAATCGATGCAGCTGAGGTGATTTAGTTTACTATCAGTAACTTTGTAGATGACGGGCAATGGCTGGGTAGCGATCCCTTCACTCTAGGGTTGTACGATATTATGTGTTCTTTTTTTTATTACTTTCATAAGATAAAAATGAATAAAATTGTGTCGGCTGTGCACCTGTATTAAAAAAAAATTGGGTGATCTACTTTCTGCATGTATGTGTTTCCAGGATAACTTGTTATTACTTCAAAGATCTACAGTATGACATCACGTTAATTTTCATTCTCTATTCTGCTTTGTTCATATTGCAATATCCTATATTTCTAAACACAAAACATCGTAACGATTGTCCACTTTAAAATTTATTTTCAGCTTTGTCAAATTCATCTATGCATACGCCCGTTGGGCGTGCATGTGTACTTGTATAAATAATATATATCCTCTCTACCCTCTCTCTCTTCAGTTACAACGGAAAAAAAAACCCGAAGCCCCAGCCCCCGATGCCCCTCGACCTCGCCGCCAACGCGTGGAGTGCCGCCTCCGCCGCTTTAAGGAGAGACCCCCTCCCCCCCGGTTGCCCTATAGCTCCCGCTCCTCTTCGGCCAACGACGAACCACACCCTAAATCGATTTGAGAAAATCACGCCCCCTTTTTCTTCCTATCGCGACTCCTCCCCTAGCCTCCAGACCCGCCATCGATGTCGCAACACCACACCGCACCGCCGCCCTTCCCTCCGACCACCTCCGGTTAGCCACTGCTTCACCGCCCTCCTCTAGTTCAAACCGCGTAGAAAATCCTCCAATCGAGGTATGCTTTCTGATTTTGATTTTTATTTATTTATTTATATAAATAATGATTTTTTTTTTATTATTTATTTATTTATTTAGAAAAGGATAGGACGTTTAAAAGGGAAAAGCTATGATTTTTGATATTATAAAAATAAGATTTTTAAAATATAGAGATAATAAAAATCTGATTTTTATAATATATAGATAATAAAAATTTGATCTTTATATAAGTAGTGATAGAAAGATTCAATTATTATCTACGAGTAGCGGATTGAAAATAGAATTTTTATATAATAGAGAATATAAAAATATAATTTTTATATGTGTAGCGAAATAAAAATACGATTTTGTTATATATATGTTGAAATAAAAATGTGATTTTTATAGCATCGAAATAAAAATTCGATCTTTATATAAGTAGGAATATAAAAATATAATTTTTATATAGAAAGAAGAGTCGTAAAAATATATGGAGTAGAAATAAAAATGTGATTTTTATTTATTGGAATGAAGCAATAAAAATATAATTTTTATTATGAAGTGAGCATGATAAAAATATGATCTTTATTATATGAACACCATTATAATAAAATAGAATTTATATCAATATAGTAGCGGTATAAAAAATAGAATTTTTATCTATATAGTAGTAGTATAAAAAAATAGAATTTTTATCTATATAGTAGCGGTGTAAAAAATAGAATTTTTATCTATATAGCAGCGGTATAAAAAATAGAATTTTTATCTATATAGTGGCGGTATAAAAAATAGAATTTGTATCTATATAGTAGCGGTATAAAAAATAGAATTTTTATCTATATTGTAGCGTAATAAAAATGTGATTTTTATATACATAGCAACAATATAAAGATGCGATTTTTATATGTGTAGTGGATACGGACAACGAAAGTGACAAAAGGCGAGCACGGCGAAGATTTTCTACATATGAAGATTCGCGGCGCTTTGTTTAGCTAATCGGTGAGAACTCCTCACTTTAAATTCTATTTTCTAGTTAAAATTATATACTAGGATGCAGATGGTGCTTAGCAGCACCCGACATCCGTTGTCCACAGACCATGGATGACTTGTTTGATTCTGTTGTGTTGTGAAAGTTGATTGTGATGTGGAATGAATGGAAATATATTCATGTGTTGAATTAAATTATTTATCTTTAAAAAATGTGAAGGTGAATAAATAAATATTCATTCACAAATCGAACGATTTGTTTATGTACACTTGTAATGACCCGCATTGGCAGAGGTATTATAATTAATTAATTTAATTATTGAAATGGTGGTTTAGAGAATTTAATGGTCGTGGAATTTAATAATGATGAATATTTAATAAAAATAATAAATTAAATAATATATTTAATTCTGAAATAATCAGAATTGGCTGAAATGGCGATATGGTGTGCACTGGATCATCTATGATATTTAATTCAGCTTGGAATTGAATTTGAATAACGAATATATTATTTGAACGACGGTTTGAATGTATAATTATATTATAATTAAAATCGAGCTCGAAATGAGTTCGTAATGTGGCGATTCGAACTTCAACTAAATGTACAGGGTTCGTTTTAAATCGGATTTCTGTGAAACAAGAAACATGTGGAGCTGGTGGAGTATATCTTTCTAGTTGAAGAGAAAAATCGGGATTTCGTCGTGTAGATTTTGATTTTCGTCCAAATCAAATTTTAGAAAAGTCGCTGTGGAATTCCTTTATAATTATAAAGGAATTATTTATATTTTAAAAAGGAATTTCAATATAAATCGAATATCGGGTTGACCCAGATTGAAATATCAAGTTAGAAATCCATACAGGATTATTATGGAGCTGTATGGTATTCCACTGCAAATATATATACGATAATATAAATATATTTATATTTAATTTAATCACATTTAAATATATTTATATATTTAAATGGGTCATCCAGAGCTTTAAAAATAGCCAGTTTTGCAAACGAAGTCGGAATTCGACGAAAATAATTTTGTTGGATCCGCAATGTTAAATTATTGTTAGATTCCAAGTTCTGTGATTTTTAGAGTCACTGTGAGGCCGTACGGATTTTTAGAGTGAAAAACAGTCAGTATTTTGACGGTTAAAAATATGCTGTGTGAGCCAACAGAGTCGGAATTCAACGAAACCAGTTTCATTGGGACCGTAATGTCGAACTGTAGCTGCATATCCAGTTTCGTGATTTTTGGGTATCACGTGTGATCATAGGAATTTTTTTAAGACTAATACAATGAGCAGTTCAATATAAAGGAATAAAATAATCAAAATAAAATATCTAGATATTTTGATTTGGCTATAAATACTCCTTAAAATTCCTAAACCTAAATCACTTCATTCACCAGCCACAAATTTTCCGCCGTCAGTGTTTTACATCCTCAAGCAAAAACAGAATGTTTGGAAAATCAAAATCAATTCATCTAAAATCCCTTAAATGCCAAAAAAAGATATATGAATTTGCTGAGTGCCACTCTTCGTCCCAGTGTGATTTCCGAACTGTCCAACGCCATTAACGTTCACTGTCTGTTGGCGAACGACAGCTAGGGCTTTGATTTCCTTAAATTTAAAGCGTCGATGGTGGAAACAGAATTTGGTTTCGAGTTTAGCAGGTGATTTAACACACGGTAGTGGAGTTCTGTTCAATTCGGTGACAATAGTTGTCTAAACTTTCCCTGTACCGATGTTTTGAACGAGAGGACGGAAGTAAATTGGCAGGCGCGAGCTTTACCAAAATGGGTCGGAGAGGGAGAGCAGTTGGTAAGACGAAGGAGGGTGGCGGTTTCAAGAAGAACGGTGGTGTGTGGGGAGCAAAAATGGCGATCAAAGAATCGGAAATGGCAACGAGATATACCGGAGCGTGGGGTTCGGTTTTGGAAAGATGAAGGCAGGAGAGGGTTGTGGGTTTTCAACGATATGGTTTTGGGCTGTAATGAATTGTAAGGCCCAATCAATTAAAGTTTATTTCTATTTTAATTTAAAATAGTGTATCGACTTGTTAATTCAATAACATGATCATATGAAATTAGAATCCCGAACTGTCAGTCACGTTAGGATCGTATGGATGGGAGCAACACAATGAGACTAACTAGAAGTGGATTGGGGCTCGTATGGATTTATGGAGAAATAAATCGTTTGATTCAAATCAAACAAACAGTTTATCATTCTTTAGCGACGAACTGCAAATGTGAGTAAATCTCACTACCTCTAAATAGTTTATAATTTCATGTTGTATTTTTAGAACTGTTAAATATTGGCTGATTGACTGTGTGTTGACTATTTGATTGAACTTCTAGTCAGTTAGTTGAATTTCTATATTGATTCTGTTTAACAGAATATATCAAATTGAACTGAAAGTAATGTTGATTATATTGTGTAACATTTGTGGATGCAGGGAAACAGGTTGGAGGGACCCAACTGGGTTCCTCAACATTTATTTTACTGTTTTTCATATATTTTGATATATGATGTGATATATAATCTATTGTCGATTATATGTGTTTGAACGATACTAATCATTGTGATTTGATATGTTGAATACCATAACATACATAAATGTTGATAAGGGAATATTTTCAAAGTGATATTTGAAAATAAAATATTTATAAATTGAATATTTATAAATAAGAAATATTTATAAATTGGAATATTTATAAATAGGAGATATTTAGAAAAGGGAAATTTTAAAATCAGAGAATAGATTTGAAAAGGAAATATTTGTATAATCATTTACAAATAAAATTTATAGGAAATATTTAGAAAATAAATAGGGTTAAAAAGGGAAATTTATTTATAAAGGAATAGGACGTTTTAAAAGGGAAAACGTTATAAGAAGGAAATCATTTTAGAGTGGAGAACCGTTACTAAAAGTAAATCTTTAAAAATGAATAAACGTTGTTAAAAAGGAAATCTTTATAAAGCAAATAAGGGAGTTAAATCGAATATGGTATTCGAAAGTGCGTAAATCAAATTAGTTATTCGAAACGGGTTAGTCGAGTCGAGTTAGTTGAATAGAGTTAATCGAATATTAGTTATTCGAATAACAGTTAACCAGTTAGAGTTAACCGGTTAGAGTAAATCAGTTAGATTTAAACCAGTTAGAGTAAAACCATTAGAGTTAACCAGTTAGAGTTAAAAAAGGTAGTGTTAATCAATTAAAGTAAATCGATAGAATTATATCGAACTAGAATTTATTGAATAGAGTTAAATCGAATTAGAGTTATTCAATGGAGTTTATCGAATATTAGTTATTCGAATAAGAGTTAAACAGAGTTATCAAATATTAGTTATTCGAATAAGAGTTAAATAGAGTTATCGAATATTAGTTATTCGAATAGAGTTAAATGGAGTTAAAGGAATAAATCGAATATAGTTTATTCGAATGGAATTAAAGGAGTTAATCGAATTTGGTTTATTCGAATAGAGAAAGGAGTTATCGACTAGGGTTAAATCAACTAGAGTTAACCCAATAGCGTTAGTCCAATAGAGTAAATTGAATAGAGTTATTGAATATACCTTATTCGAAGGAAAGAATTTTCGAATAGAGATGATTCGAAAGAGAAGTTACGTAAGGAAGTTTGTTAAAGAAATAAAAGGTGAACTTTGTCTATTTCAAGGTTAGAAACGTTTTTCAGTTAAGGTCTGAGAGGTAGTATTACCCCAACTTGATTGACTTCATTTTTAACTAAGGAATGGTTAAGGTTCGAGAGTGAAGGTGGGTTAAAGGAATTTAGTTAATAAGCGAAATGGTTTGATTTGGCATCGCGATGGTTTGTTTAAACATGTGTCTAAGTCCAATGAAGGAGTTTTGGAAATGATTTCCAAATAAGAACCAGAAATGTTTTCTGATATAGAAAACAAGAAATGGAAATGTTTTCCAGGGTTAATAACGTATATTTTCTAAACATCGAAAATAAGGATATATATATATATGATTGATGATTGATTGATAGAATTTCCATTTGGAAATAATATCGTTGTTTGCACACTTGTTTTTCTTCGATAGTTAAATCATAGACTATCGAAGTTTTTGACCATTTTAACGTTGTTAATATGGAGAGACCGGTTGGACTATTATCCAAAGAACCACTCTGTATTGGCATAAGCATTGCCAATTGTATATGCCAAAGAAAATTGAAGACGGAGTAAAGTGCAAGGGCTAGTGTATAAGTCTTAGATAACTATGCCGAAGATGGATGTACTGAATAGTGCCTTCAGTTCATCATGTTCCTGGGTGACTTGTATGGATGAATGTCTGACAGATTATTTCCAGAAAGGTCACGTACATTGATTTCTTCAACCGTACCAAGAGTGGAAGCGGAGAAGGAAACTTCTTTAGCTAACACATAATGTACTGTTGTAGACGTCAATCGGTGATTTGATGGATTTGACGATGTGACATTCGAAGTGAATCGGATGTGATGATGAAGCGTAACCTCAAGCCGCATCAACCGGTAAATGACAAAAATTGGGCAGGCAGCATGGCTAAGTCGGTCGCTCCGAAGTAGGGTGTATAATCACCTGATCTAGAGTTTCATTTATTTCTAAAAATCTATTGTCGATACTGTCCCATTCGGGAAACGACTGATGATCCCAACCATTGGTGATATACATTCGATACACTCCAGCGAAATGAGTGGTCGGTCATGTGTGGCCGGGTTGCAAGATGTTCTTGTTGAACCCAGTGTATTCCTTTCTAGAGGTACACTACCGAAAGGTGGTTCCATACCTTGTCATAGTGGAAATCCATTACCCAATACGTGCTTGCGGTTTTGATTATATACTATATATGTAGAACGTGAGATGAAAGCGTTTCTGCTAGATGATTATTATATTGTGGTTGATAGACATTATTATAATATCAAAAGGTTTTTGATATAAAGATAATTTGGATTCTCATAAGGGAAAAACCCATTCCGTTATACGACGTGGTCTTATGAGATATCGTTTACTTGTTCAAACTATTTTAAACTGTTTACTCATACCAGTCCCATGACTGACCCAGAGTTTATTTTGTTGTTTTGCCTAAACTCTTGGGTGCCTAAATTTGTACGGGCAGTCAAGTAGTCGGGATTTACAGATACTTGAAGAGCTGGAGCAGGAGGCTTCAGGATCATATAGCTATTGTTTATTTCCGCTGTGTTGTAAGTGTTGTACTTTGATAATGATGTATATTCAAGTACAGATGTATATTCCAAAGTTATGTTATATATTATATGTTATTCGTTCCGCTGTGAGGTTCGTGTCACTCTGATGTTGTGTTCTTCTTCTTCTTCCATTCTAAGTTTCTATCTTATCTATCCTCACCCTCTGTTTTCTTTCTATTAATTTCCTGATTTTTAGTTTAATTTGGGGTTGGACTTGTGTTTTTGGTCAGCTTAAATTGGACCGAATTTTCGGGACATTACAATAACCATTTTAAGGATATTGATTGGGACGATAAATTTTACACATCGCCTGACTGCACAAATAAAAATCTGTGTTTGTTAACTGAAAACTCACATGGGTATTAGGATGATATTTGATGTACACTAATCCCAATTATTTAGTTGTATGTCAATCGATAGGCTGACAGACTGTTGTGTAGTGCACTTTGGATGAAGGTCGATTATTTATCATTGCTATTATATACATGTATTGTATGGAATCCATATAATTAACATTATATTGTAATTGATTGGGCCTCATTCCAATTTGGAAAATAAAGAATATTATAAAATAAAGATTCATGTGTTGAATAGAATAAATAGCCATGTGTTGACGATACTCATGTGTTGAGAATATTCATGTGTTGAAAGAAATTTATTCATGTGTTGAAACTTATCATATGTTTAATGAAATATTTTAACAATACAATTCACATTTTTATCATATATAAAATTAGAAATTATCTGGAAACTAGTTATGATGAGTGGTTTCCTGGGTATCGATCTGATGTTGGTTTCGGCCTTCAGGGTTAATACTTAGGGAATCGTTCTCTTACTAATTTACGGTTGGAGCCTGATTAAGAATTAAATGATAGAAATCATAATTTTATAAAATATATTAAATAACAAAAATAGTCATGTGTTGACGATACTCATGTGTTGAGAATATTCATGTGTTGAAAGAAATATATATTCATGTGTTGAAGAAAATATTCATTTGTTGAATAGAATAACGAAGTTATTGAAATATATAAAGCCGTGTTGATTAGATGTGCGCCATTTTGACGCAAACGATATTTATATCGATTATATTCGTTTTTATAATGAATATAAAAAAGGAAGTGATTTCAAAGTATAACGTTTTGAAAATATTATCATTTATATATTAATGATATGGAATATTCAATTTTGATTTAAAATTGAATATGAAGTTGAAATTGTTTAGAAAACGAATTTAAAACGATTTATAAAATACATTTAGAATTGAAATCAATGAAATATATATTATATATATTAAATGGCCTGAATAGAACGTGTCGCGCCGCGGTAGTTCACGAATTTCGACCATTGACTTCGAATTGACGTTACGGGAGATCCGACCGTCGGATTCTCCGGAAACCAGAACCGTTAGGTTTGTATCGAAAAGGGCTTTCCAATGAATATTAGAAATTTGAAATATAATGGTTGGATTTGGAATTATGTCCAAATCAAATTTGGAAAAGGTCGCTGTAAGTGCAGTTCGATGACCGTTATTGGAAATCGACTGTACGGGCCTTGATAAAATTATTAAAAATATCAATAATTTATTTAAAGTCATAATAAATGATTTAGAAAGAATTGGGGTGAAAAATCCCATATTTAAAAAGGATAAAAATAAATTTTTATCGAAATGAACTAGTTATGAACTAGAATTATAATCCAAATTTTTGAATAAATAAATTGGATTTGAAGTGGTTTTAAAAATAAGCAGAATTTCCAATACGTGAATTGGAATGGATTTGAATCGAAATTATCTTCGAAATATTTCGATGTTGGATTTCGTGATTATACAGACATGGTTATGGAAATTTGAAAGATATATTTATATCGTTATTTCCAATACGATATTTGTTGGCTTCAGAATTTGATATTGAATATAAGCCGATATATTTTCTATTCAGAGCCTTGTATTTAATATCAAATGGGATTTTGGGGTTCGTCGTGAATGGTGCCTTAAATAACACTATTCTTGGACCCAGTTTAGAAAAGAATAAATCTTTTAATTAAGATTTAGTGAAATTGGCCAGTTAATTAGTATTTAACTGGAATTGAATTTAAATTGGTTTTTGGGGTTTATCGTGAGCGGTGTTTTGAATAACACCTGTTCTTTAAGCCGATTAACAATGGAATGTGATTTTGTGTTTATCGTTGTTTGCCTACTTTGTGAACTAGGCAACACAAAGTCCAGATATCAGACATCGAAGAGCATTTTTTAATTAGAAGACTTCGGTTCGGATCGGAGAAGACACTACAGCCTAAATCGAACAGCTGCAGTCGTTCGGGTCGGGACAGAGCAACGTATCGGTTCGGGTCGGATAAAATCTTCTGTTCGGATCGGTGAACTGTTGCTGAGGAAATTGGTAAGGCATGTCTATTCGGATCGGAGGGCAACATAATCTCAATTGGATCAGAAAGCCTCCTGTTTGCCACCGAAATAGATCGGAGCGAAGCAGATTAAAGAAGAGAGAGCGCTGCCACCAAGCCAATCCGGGTCGGATCGGGTATCCCGATCCGAACCCCTTATATGTGTGTCTCCGTCCCGAGCCCATTTTCCATGTCATTCTCCTGCAAAAGCGCCTGGATATCCGGACCGGCTGTGACCAGTTCCTACCCATAACGTTCATTACTCTGGTGCGTTGTCAACACAATAATTCATCCGAACCCGAAGCTAATGGGATGGACGACACGTGGCCCCGACCCGGATCGAGTTTTGAGCAAATTCACACCTATAAATACCCCGTCTGGAGACAGAGAAAAGGATTTTTTTTCTGACACTTGGAGAGTTCAACTTCCTTCATAACCCGAATTCCAGCACTCCCGGAAAATCCAAATCTTCTTTCATTATTTGTTTTCAAACAATTGAGTGATTGTGAGTGAGTTGTGAGAGAGATCAAGTGAGTATTTCATTGTATTTGCAACTGAATCATTGAAAATAGTGAAAAACAAGTGGACGTAGGCATTTCATTGCCGAACCACTATAAATCCTGTGTGTTCATTTTTATTTTTATCTCATTTCATTTTTTCTTTTAATCAATTTGGGTGTTAGAACCACTTTTTGGTCCAACATTTTGGTGCTTTCACTGAGAATCCTCATCTAAATTCTTAATTTTCCGGGATTTCTTTCTACTTTTTGGACCGTTGAGTTCAAAGAAGTTAATCCTTAAGTTTCTCCGCTCTTTTATATTTGTTGAAGTGATTGTCAAAGAATCATGGCCAAAGGAAAAGGCAAAGAAGTTCAATCTGGTCGAGGAAATGGAGCTGGCGAAGATCAGCAAAATGCGGTTGTAACAAGGTCTCGGGGGTAGAGTTCAGCAGCAGGAAGAACCAATGCAGGAAATCCGAGCCTCCAGCAGGGGGAGAGCTCCGATCCGATCCGGGTAGGAGATTCTGAAGCAGTGCATTCCCCCAATCGGAACCGACCCGAGCAGCTTGCCACGTACCGATCCGACCAGGCCCCCCAGCTCCGAACCGACCCGACCTCCTACCTCCGATCCGACCCGATGCTTGGTGAAGCTGGAACCTCTACTCGAGTCCCTACGAATGCTCCAATTCCAGCCACCAGGGTTAGTGATCAGGTCAATCCATCTGCGCCCATCACTCAAGGAGAATTCTCGTGCTTACTTGACATGCTTGAGAGCACAAGGGAGGCTATGAAAGTTCACGAGCGCACTAATCTCATGATGCAGGAAAATATGAGGCTCATGAGTCGGGTGATTAGTGAACTCCGTAGACAGAGAACTCCATCAACGGTTCGTCACACACCAGTGGATCAATCTTCATCTTCCGAGGAAGAGCGGCCCCGTGAACGAAGGCCGCTCGAACGACCTCAGAACGTGGAGAAGCTGACATTTGGATCTTTGGGATCTCGTGAGGATATTGCACGAGCGCTAGGAAACAATGACCCCACTCGGGGGCAAAGACTCCAGTCCCCTCCTCCCGAGATCGACCGGGAGCGCAGGGAACGGAATCGAGCAGAGGCAGCTCGAAGAAGAAGGGCATCTCCTGAACAAGAGCCCAGAAGGAACTCGGATACTAGGGCCAGGGAACCTGAGCGGCCCCTAACTAATGCTGATGTGCAGGCAATGGTTCGCCAGATCATGTCCGAGAGCCGGAACTATACAAATGAAGATTATGGCATTGAGCGAAGCCATACTCCCTTCACCGACGATATCCTCGACTTCCAATTTCCCCGACGCTTTAACTTGCCACAGATGGACAAATACAACGGAAGGACTGATCCAGGACAGCATTTGATGCGATATTCGTGGCTCATGAATGTTGCTGCTGCCCCTGATGAAGTGAAGTGCAAAGCATTCCCAATCTACTTAGAAGATGTGGCGCTGTTCTGGTTTACCCGACTTCCTCCTCGTTCGATTTCGAATTACAAGGGACTAAGCGAGAGTTTCATGGACCAGTTCCGACTCCATGCCCGAAAGTCCAAAAGTGTTATTGAATTATCGAGAATCAAACAGGCACCAGGAGACTCTTTGAGGGCATATCTTGACCGTTTTAACCAAGCTGTGACTGAGGTCAGTGACCCGCATGAGCCCACTATTCTGATGGCATTGAAGGAAGGAGTCAATCCTGAATCTGAGTTTGGAGACTACCTTTTTGGGAAAACACCCTCCACAAGGGAGATATTCTACGAAAAAGCCGATATTTATCTAAGGCGAAAGGAGGCCAGGGCAAACCGAAAGAGAAAGTCTGAGACGGCTTCAAAGGAGAATGTGCAGAGTAATATCGCCGTGAAGCAGTCTGGGGAAAGTTCTGGAAAGGTTGAAGTAAATGTAGGAAACGAGGGTGGAAACAGCAATGCTGGAAGCGGGGGTAACAACAACAATAACCGTAATCTGAACGGTAACAGAAGAAACAGAAATAGGGGAAGTGATCCTAACAAAAGACCCCGATTCCAGAACTACGAGAATTATACACCATTGAACGACACCCTGGAAAATATTTACTTGGATACGTACAATGTGTTACAGTACAAAAGACCGCCACCTCGTGATTCGACCGAGAAAGAAATGGCGACAGGGAAATTTTGTTTGTTTCATGGAACTCACGGGCATTCAACCAATGAATGTCGGCATTTGAGGGATGTGATTGAGAAGCTGCTGCGTGAAGGGAAGTTGGATGAATACAAGGTTGCCCCGAGGGATAGGGGGCAAGGAGAACAGGCTCCAAAACAGATTCTACCTGCTCCCAAGCCTACAACGCAGCAGAAAGGTAAAGGAATTGTTATCAACTCCATAGTAGGCGGACCTCACCCGGCAATCCGAAGTTTCAGATCAATGGATCAATATGTAAATGCTGCCAAGCATCTAGACGTGAATGAAGGTGATGATTTGGAAGATATCACCCCCATAAAACAACAGAAGACCATGTTTGACGACGTGGTATTTCGCAGCCGAGACAATACTGGGATCCAATCACCCACCGATGATCCGTTGGTTATTACTACCACCATTGGGCCGGCCTTGGTCCATAAGGTATTAGTAGACAACGGAAGTTTCGTTAATATTTTGTTCAAGAAGTCATTTGATTAGATGAAGCTTGAATTTGAAGACTTGAAGCCATGCGAAGGATGGATCAGAGGCTTCAACGGGGCGTCGACAGCCCCCATGGGATACATAGGGTTGCCCGTGACCCTGGGGCAAGGAGAACGTAGAAGAGTGCGGATGCTTCAGTTCGTAGTATTGGACGTAGATTCGCCTCATAATGCATTTTTTGGGAGACCTGCCCTTGCTGAATTCAGGGTTTGTATCGCCCCTTGGTGCTTGTTACTTAAGTTCCCAACCGAAGCCGGAACTGGAGTAATGAGAGGGGATCAAGTGTCCGGACGGGCCTGCTACGTGGCCGAATTAAAGATGTTGATGAAAGGACTTAACGTTGAGAGTAAAGATGCCTCGTCTCCCTCAAAGGGGGGCTCGGCATAGCAATTAGAGAGATTGACCCCAAAGGAGTTGCCCAAAGGAACGCCCGAAGACCTGGATCCCAGAAAAGACGAGGAACTAGAGGTTAGGAATGCAACTCCTAATGAAGCGATGGTGGAAATTCCCATTGATAAAGCTGATCCGACAAAAGTTTTGAAAATTGGTTCTCAATTGGATCCACGTCGAGCTAAAGAATTAACGGACTTCTTGAAGGCAAACTTAGACGTGTTTGCCTGGACCCGTGCTGACATGTGTGGGATATCGCCATCCATTATAAGTCACAAATTGAATGTAAACCCGAAACATCCACCTGTGAAGCAAAAGAGACGCATGCTGGGCCCAGAGAGGTCAGCTGCTCTCAAAGAGGAAGTAGAGAAGTTGAAGCAGAATGGATTTATTCGAGATTCGACATATCCCGACTGGATATCGAATCCCGTCTTGGTAAAGAAGCCAAACGGAAAGTGGCAGACTTGCATTGACTTTTCAGATTTAAACAAAGCTTGCCCAAAAGATAGTTTCCCACTTCCCAGGATTGACCAGCTTGTAGATTCGACAGCAGTCATGAACTTCTCTCTTTCATGGACGCATATTCTGGATACAACCAAATTCCTATGCACGTACCAGACCAAGAACATACGAGCTTCATTATGAATTTGGGATTATATTGTTATGTTGTAATGTCATTCGGATTGAAAAACGCTGGAGCTACTTATCAGCGCTTGGTGAACAGAATGTTTTATAATCAAATAGGAAAAACTATGGAAGTTTATGTGGATGATATGCTTGTCAAATCGAAACAATCCTCCAGCCATACGCAAGACTTGGCGGAAATGTTTGGTATCCTGCGAAAGTATCGGATGAAATTGAATCCTCTGAAATGCTCATTTGGAGTGGCATCGGGAAAGTTCCTTGGCTTCATTGTAAGCTCCCGAGGAATTGAAATCAACCCTAGCCAGATAGCAGTGATTAGAAATATCGAAGAGCCGAGGAGAATTAAGGACGTCCAAAGTCTTGCAGGGAAAGTAGCGGCGCTGAGTAGATTCATCTCCAAAGCCACAGACAAATGCGTTCCGTTTTTTGATTTGATTAAAAGAGGAAAGAAGAACTTCGAGTGGACTCCGGACTGTGTTGAGGCCTTTCGAAATTTATTGGAACTGCTAGAGAAACCGCCGATTTTATCAAAGCCCGTAGATCACGAAGAATTGTTTGTTTACTTGGCAGTCTCGGCTCACGCCGTTAGCACGGCCCTGGTTCGAGAAGAGGACAAAATACAAAGGCCAGTGTATTATGTAAGAAAGAAATTTGCAGCGGCAGAGCTCAACTACCCAAAAATTGAGAAGCTCGCTTACAGCCTCCTGATCGCATCCCGAAAACTTCGTCACTATTTCCAAGCTCATCCAATAACCATATACACCGACCAGCCCTTAAGGCAGGTGTTGCAGAGACCCGAAGCATCGGGAAGGTTGATCAAATGGAAAATAGAACTAAGTCAGTTTGATTTGAATTTTCAACCACGAAAGTCAATCAGGGGGCAAGCTCTAGCAGACTTTATTGCAGAGTTCACCATTCCAGAGGAGGAAGTAATCAATGATAGAGTGGTTAAGTCCGAGGATGAGCTAAAGATAAATTCGTGGAAACTATATACAGATGGAGCCAAGAACGACCGAAGGTCCGGAGCTGGAA
>JASFAX010003946.1:0-40938 GCA_030737875.1 Allium sativum
CTCACTCATTTAAAACTTTTCGCCCCCGAAAAGGAGCAAAGCTGAAAGTTGTTTTACAAACCAACTCAACTTCCATTATTTTCTTTACGGATTAAGTTCATCAACTTTTCAGTTTCTAAGAACTTTTTCAAAAAAATTCAAAAATTTGGATAACACCCTAAATTTTCTAAAAATTTCGCCATAACCTCCCCTGCACCGGGGACTTCGGGATATTTCAAATAGCCTTCCATGGCCCTCATCAATCCAAAAAGAAAAAGAAACAGCCAAGCGGCTCATAAAATCATCAAATCCCAATAAATTTGTAAACGTGTACCTATTTGTCGGCAAACAATTTTATTCTCTGCTCTAGCCTCCTTGCTATGACCTGTTCAGTGTAAGTACATGTATATGCTTGCAATTCCAAACAATTTTCAATACAGTTCAATATTCGTTTCAATTAGACTAAATGGTTCAAAATATCAAACAAATAAACAAACAACACAACCATCAATCAATTAGTGAATTAACGTTTCAAATTCATAATTTTGATTCATATACAGAAAATCATGTTTTTGATGCAAATCACAACAATAAACCTATCTAGTTTTGGTTCTCACACCAGTCTAATGGAAATATATAAAGATCTCACTTTCCACACTCGAACATCAACTCTGATGACGATGCATCAATCATCAGAATCATCTTCGGGCGACTAGAGTGTGATTCTATATCTATCCGATATATTAAAACTTCGAATATACGTTCATGACGCGTATATGCAAAATCTTTTATATACTCGATTGTCCAAATTCAATATAAATAAAATATTCAAATACGTATAAAACGATTTAAATTTCAAAACAAATTTGTTTTCGATTTTATATTCCCAAAAAATTTCACTCTTTACACTCGTTCTAGGACCCTACTAATCCCATCTCTAACGAGCCATTCTTGTTGAATATTACTAGTCCAATCTCTGATGAATTCTTTCATTCGGTTTCAATGTGTCTTGTTCTCGAGCTCTGTAAACCAAAGCTCTGATACCAAATGAAGCGACTCGAACTTCCCCGATCTCCGAAGAGAAGAGAAAGAACGAACTACTTTGAGAACACGACAAATCATAACACAAATAGAAGAATAATTCATTATTTATTACAACAATTCCATCAGAATACAAGAATATACAGAGTATGAATAAATATTAGACATTCGATAAATATCAGAGATTACAATAAATTACATAGCAGCGGAAAAATAATACAATACGCAACTGAAAGGAGATATACGGATATAGAGCTTTCCGAATATCATTCCAGCTGTAAACCAGGATCCTGTAAATATAAATCTACAAAACCAAAACTACTAGCTGTCCGTGCAGAAAATAAGGCACCTAGAGTTTAGGTTTAAACAATAAACTCCAGGTCAGTCATGTGACTGGTGTGGGAACTGAAAAAGTTATTAATCTTTATTTTAAAGTTAGGTAAATCAAGGGACCACGCCATATAACACAGATCGGGTTTCCTCCCAAGAATACCAGTGCATAAAATAAACAGCGCAATGCTAAATAAAGAAAAATGAAGCTATTATAAGACCCAGGTCCCACCACACAATGCAACGCAAGCCGAAGGATAGGGTTTTTACCTTATAATAGCCAAACATGCTTGGTATGTTTAAAACAAATCATTTGATACTATTATAAGTGTATAGTGTCAAAACAATTTCAATCATAAGTATCAATCATAGATGGCATAAGTGTCCCATACCACTATGTCGCCATACTAGGCTCTACAAATAAAACTGAAAGTCACGTATTGGAAATTGGATTCCATCATGAGTCGAGGCAAGGGGCAAGATCCTCTCTGTTCGAGACACTCTAGCAAATGTCTCAGGACCACACACAGCGATCCCTTGGAAACTCCAAGGTCGGTCCTCTCTTACTTTTGAGGATTAGTTATTCCTGAACACACGTTTCCCGGTCCTATAGGACCTATATAGTGGTCTGTACGTCGGCACATATAGTGCTAGTTATCGACCATATATTCGAGGCACCTCGCATTCCAACAACCACATAGGTAAAAAGTATATAAATGTCATGGCTGGTAGGTCACTGACATCACCCATAGCTAGAAAAAAACGTCGTGCACTCCTTGGGTCCTTATCCCATTTTTGACTCATAACGACGTGTGAGGCTCGCGAATTAACGCCATACACAAAGCTATGCCACACAGGGCGTGCTTTGATCATCAACCACAAGACTTTGCTTTTCAAAAAAAGCCTTGATCAATTGCCACTTAGTCATGCCACACAGGTAATTCACTCCATGCAACTGATGTCCATCGATATACAACCTCTGAGGTCATACATCTCAGAGAAGGGCGTTAAGAAAGAGAATAAATTCTCCGCCGCCAAACAGATGTATATTTAATAGAGATCAATCAACACAGAATAAAATCCAATGTCTGACACACAGTCCATTTACAAGTTCGTTCTGGGTCTGAACGAAACCGGAGGCACTTTCCTCGCATATCCACCGATCTCCAAGTACGTATGGATGATCACCAACTGATTCCCTCCTCTTAGGTGTACAGCCCAATCAAGATCATCAATAATCATCGAAACGATGTGAATACTTCCGGTCTTCAACCACCGTCTTCATCTTCGACTTATCGTTGAATCGGTTATTCAAAATGGGTATAAACCCGGCCTTTCCGAATAACCCGCGTATATAATAAACACGTGTTACACAAACACAACATATACCTCATTCCAATTCAAAATATTATTTTATTCAAATTTTCACATTCTCAGGGAAAGGTTCCCATTAATTTACAAAGATAAATTCTTCTAAATTTATTCTTTAATCTTCCTTTGGATATCATTTCAAACCATATTAAGGCTATCCAAACTAGTAGGGATTAGCGAACCACACCGAAGTAATCATTTATTTTATTTCCCAATCCCAACATATTCATCCCATGGAGCAAAACTGGTAATACTCTATATCTAACACCACGGTGTTATCGGTAAATATTAATTACCCTATCACGTTCAAATCTAATTAAAGATTTAACTATCGCTTTGGAGCAAAACTAGTGATACTCCATTCTCAATCACTTTCCAAATTTGATAATTTAAATTATCAATTCACATTTCAATCTAATTACAGATTCATTAAAACATCACTTGGTTTTAATCTTTCCAAAAATTAATATTTATGATTATTTAACTTTTGAAAATCAAACATGTCGCATTGACAATCTACACCGTACTATTGATTTCTGCTGATATATAACCTCTGAGCTCGTAGTCTCAGAGATGGGCGTTAAGCAAGAGAATAAATTCTGAATCGCCAAACAGATATATATTAAGCAGAGATCAACCATACAGTTCGAAATACAATGAAAACATGAAATCCTGCCTTTTACTGGGTTAAAGAACTAATGTCTTTTTAAAACACAATTCACGATAAACCCAAATCACACTCTATTGTTAATCGGGTTAAAGAACAGGTGTTATTCAAAACACCGCTCATGATAAACCCAAAAACCAATTTAAATTCAATTTCAATTAAATACCAGTTAACTGGACAATTTCACTGAATCTTATTTAAAAGATTTATTCTTTTCCAAACTGGGTTCAAGACCAGTGTTATTCAAGACACCATTCACGACGAACCCAAAATCCTATTAGATATTAAATACAAGGCTCTGAATAGAAAATATATCGGCTTATATTCAATATCAAATTCTGAAACCAACAAATATCTTGGAAATAACGATATAAATATATCTTTCAAATTTCCACAACCATACCTGTATAATCACGAAATCCAACATCAAAATATTCCGAAGATAATTTCGATTCAAATCCATTCCAATTCATATATTGGAAATTCTGATTATTTTTAAAACCACTTCAAATCTAGTTCAAAACTAGTACATTTCGATAAAAATATATTTTTTTTCCTTTCAAATGTGGAATTTTTCATCTCAATTCTTTCTAATTCATATATTATGATTTTACACAAATTATTAATATTTTTAATAATTTTATCAAGGCCCGTACAGTCCGTTTTCAAAAACGGCCACCGAACTTACAGCGACCTTTTCCAAATTTGCTTTGGACATAATTCCAAATCCAACCATTAGATTTCAAATTTCTAATATCAAATGAATGTACAGGATTCAAAATAAACCGGATTTTTGCGAAACCAAAAATATTAGAATCTATTTGAGAATATCTTTCCAAAGAATCCGAAAAATTGAAATTTCATAGCGGGAGTTAAAATAATTTATTTTAAATATCTAAAATTCACTAAAATAGCCAAATTAAAAAATTTAAACTGGCTCAGATTTTCCAGGTTGTTAAAGTTTTTTTCTTTATAAAATCCCTCCAATCGTTCATATTTTCGACATTGCCAGGTTTGAGCTTAATCCTTTCCTCTATGTTCTTTGCTTTCACTATTTGCCTAACTAGTCTGCTTTTTTAAGCCCTCCAGATGCATCCCATTTGTTGGAAAATAGGTTTTTTCTGCCATTCCTCATCTAATTTAAATCTTTCCTGCAAAATGTAACTTTCAATAAGACCAGTACTAAAGAAAACAAATACTGACTATACAAAAAAATGATCACAATGAAATATAATGAACACAACATAATCTTCAATTAATTTTTTTAATCATTTAGCTTAAAGAGTTGACTTTTACAAAAATTTAGGCGCAGCACAATAGGTTACTAATAGGATATTTTTTTCCTCTTTTCTAATCTTCTACCCCTGATCGTTTCTAAACCCCCTAAAACAACAACCAACTTGGTTTACCCGGATATCATCTTCATCACTGCATATTGCAGGCGCAACACAATCTGAACTACAAAAATATCATTATTATCACTGTATTAATATAGTAATAAATACAAGAAACTAAGGAGAGATGTTCATTTTTGGAATGATTTAAAATGCCAGGTTAAAACAAAACATTTATTGTTTCTACTTATTTTGATACTGGCAAAGTCGATGAGCAGGAATTGAGTGTTTTGATATGAGCAACAAAGATTAAGGTGGCCTATATGGTATCATTACATTTTCAAGCTTTTTCTATTTTATAGCATGTGGTACCAGTATTTTTAACTCATATTATCCATTTATCAATATACACTTTGATTTATTTACCTTTTCCTATTTAATATTCATAAAGAGCTGGGACTTCCTCATCGGTAAAATTGAGGATTGTTCACCAAACATAGTTCCGACTTTTGACCTTCTCGCATTCAATATAAAATGACAATAAAAGTGGGCGCAAATATTTGAAGTGTAGAATGCATTTTTGCACAATGTGAATAGAAAATTTTTCATTTTACATGCTTATGCAATTGAAATGACAAATATTTATAGCAAAGACAGCAAATATCTGTAGTTTTAGGTACAAATACATGCAATTTAAATTGCATATTTTCGCTATAAATGTTTTGTGAAATTGTTTTGATAGGATGGGAATTTTTGATTGGTTTCTGAAAAAGTACCCTTAGATATAACACAAGCTGCCTTAGAAGTTACACAAAACATGTCTTACGTTATCCATGCATGCATGTTAGTAATTTAATTCATTAAGCATACTGATAAACATAGTGAAATATTAAGAATAAGGGTTTTATTTTTGTTAGGACTACAAAGGCAAGGTTACAGTATTACCTTGATAATCTAAAGTGTAAAGTTGATCTACTTTTTTGTAGTTGTCAAAATCTTGTCAAAAAATGGAAAAAAATAAAATAAAATCTATGATAATTAATGCAGACAAGGACACGTGCACTCCAAAACTCATCCCTATTTGTCTATTCCACCATCAACGAAAAAATTATGTCATAAACCCACTTTCAAAAAGAAAAAAAAAGATATTGCAAACCTGGAATACGTTAAGGAGCAATATCTCACCGTTCTCTTGACAAGAAAACCAGGTCTTTTCTCACTGACATGCGCTCAGTTAGTTCAAAGCCACAAGGCTACAACAATGCAAAAATATTCAAGTTTAACCGGAATGGAATACCAAGAATTTGTGATAGTATTGCTGATAGACAATTATTTTTTAGTTGAGTTTTCGATTAAATGGTTTCTGGAAAGAGAAGAAGCTCAGCCTAAACAGCTCTTGTCAAAACTACAGGTTCTGGAAGACAATTTGTTGCTTGTACAAAACCAAGTCCCCATTTTTTTGTGGAAGAATTATTCAAGTGTTTCATGGAAATTATAGAGTTTAACAAATCTATAGAAGAAGCCTGTAATGAGCAAGGCAGTAAAAAGTATGATTCAACGCATTCATATCGCGGACTGGATCTACAATAGTAGTAACATATTCATGTCGCAGACAATACTGTGTTTACCATTTTGTTTCTATTTAGGCTATCTTCAAAAGAAGAAATCACAGATCATGTGAGTAAATATATGGGTCTCATTTCAGTATTATTTCTTATGGTGGTAAAGCACTTAAGTCCGCATGGTTAAGTTTTGGTCTCTACAATGGTGATAGAAGCTATTAATTTATTATTAATAGTAATAAGAGAATTAAAGATGAAAAAGCATCATTCTGTCATTGATATAACAATGTTTCATGGTCCGACTCTATGATGGAATAAACTTGAATCTTGAATCGGCATGATCTGTAACCCAACCAAGCCTGAATCATGCTTGAACTCTAATCTTGCCTTCAAAACGGTTATTTCACCATCAATTTTAACATGACGGACCATTGTTTTTTCCTCTATTTTCTCATCACGTAATTCTATTTCATTTTCATATTTTGTACTGCATTAGAGAAATCAAATAAATTTATATGTTACTTTATTACAAGTATAAACCTATTGATACCACTGCATGTTTCATTAAGTTTATTATCGTTATATTTCTCCGAATTCATGTCGTGGACTGGATCTATAATAGTAGTAAAAGATTTAATAATTTTTGGCATTACACTGGATAATGACGCATCAATACAATACATCACGCACAAGCATTTGTACAGTTTCATCGACTTTTAGGCCATTTAGAAAAAAAACAAAAGAAAATTTTATGTTCTCTATTTTTATTGTTGAAATTTAATGTAATTTACTTTTAAGGTTAAGACCGCCCATACTTTTGAAGCATGATAGAATATTAAATCTTAATTTTGAATGAGGATAATATCAATCTTAAAGCAAGAAACTCAGTTCATAATAATTATATGAAAATGAGACCTGAATGGAACTACACAACACGAACTTTAAATCATCGCCAATTGACAGCTAATCATCAATTGTGAATGGAATATGCTCACGTACGAGCGGTCCTAAGTAAGAAGACAATTTTACAGAACCTTCTCCTATTGGTGTAGCATTTCGTTGAATTCAACGGTAATCCGAGATACACGATCTGATGGAAGTCTTTTCATTCTTGTCAGACCACGCTTTTTTCTTTTCAACCAGATTTTTATGTAGTTGAAAACCAGTCTCGTTTTCCACTAAATTATTTTCAACTTCAATCTCATTAGTTTCAATATTTAATTCAGATTGCACCGCATTTTCTCTACATTCTTCGGTTCCCTGATTGGTTGTTTCTAAATTTGCTTCATGATGCTCATTGCTTTGTAAATTTGCTTCATGTTGCACATTAATTTCTACATTCACTTCAGGTTGCTCGTTGGGTTCAATATTTGCTTCGAGTTCTTCATGGGGGCCCTCGGTTTGTTTTTGTTTGTGGATAATCTTCCACTTTTTTGCCATTTCCTACATTAACAAAAGAAATATATAGAATTACACAATAAAGAGAATCAATTTGGCTATGGGAGGATTACTAAATATATATAAAAAAAAATTACATTTTCCCTTTTTATGCATGTTATCAAACAATGTAGTAAACATTGAAAATTGAAGCTGTAGGGTAGATGCAGTAATTGTAGATATCAATAGAAACAGTAACCAATCGTATATTACGGAGCATAAATAAATATTATATGAAAACAATCTATATTATGAAGCATAAATAAACATTTAAATATATGTTCCAAGTTATCAATTTGGCATTACAATGATAAGAAACCTACTATTCTGCAATATATATGATGAATGTATAAAAGAATGTGTAATCAGGGTTGGTGCAAAGTGCGGTATTAGGTCACTAGGAAGATTCACTAACATGAAACTTTGAAGGGGTAAATTTATCAACCACAAAATATATTCATGCATGACGAAAACAATTCAAAACAAACAGCAAAGTCATAGTTTAAAAAATAAACATACTTCAAATTCTCATAAACTGAAAGAAGAAGGTACAAAATACTTTTTTGACTTCAGAATGTCAAATTGTAATCGATCTACCATCACAGAATGCAAAGAGGAAACTTATATCTAACTGAAATAAAATAGCCAAGAAGCTCAACGTTTCATATAAACGGTACAAGTACTTAGCAACATATCCATTGACTCTACATGCATCTCAAAATTATTCGAGTATGCCTTTACAATCTTCTCAAACAAAAGAAACATCATCAACATATCCATCGACATCCATACTGATTTCTTGGAAATCTTCCTCAACATGGTTTACTTCCTAAACAGTGTCCTAGATCTCTAGCTCATCAAAAATTCTTGAAGGTGCTTTCATTACCATATACCAATTAGAAGAATCATTATCTCTCAAATAAAAAACTTGTTTCGCTTGGGATGCAAGTATATATGGATCTTTTAAAAATGAAGCTTGACTTTGATGTAAATAGACAAGAGTAAACCCATACTCGATCTTTACACGTTTTCTTATGTTTGCCCAATGACACTTAAATATTGGAACATAAAAAACATTATAGTCTAACAAAATTATATTGGTAAGTATCCCATAATAATTGACAACATCAACCACTTGAGAAACATCTTTTGCACTTTCTCTGCACATGGTTGTTGCATCGTAAGTCACTCCACTATTTTGAGTTTCCCTCTTAACATCTTTTGTGTGAAAACGTAGCCCATTGATGATGTATTCTGTATAGGGCAACACATCGTTCTACGGACCATAAGCAATCCATTTAGCATGTCATCGTGCTCTTTGGAGCTAATAGGTGTCTGTAAACAATTGATTTCATTTGATAAAGCTAGTCATAATATGATTTAAAATAAATTAGTAACATTTCAAAATTTAATTCACCTTTTTTTTAATCCAACTTGAGAATGTAGCTATATGATTTTTCCAAAGTAATGTTGCATTTCTTTCCATGCGCTTGTCTAAATTTTGTAGCTCCTCCAAATGCAAACTACAGTGTAAGAACAAAAATTTACGTTACAATTGACATTGCAAACAATCAAAACATTGAAAAATATGAGGTATGCATGTACTCTAAATGTGGTTCTATTATGGTCATATTCATTAGCATAGCCGAATGAGCGGACTCTTTTTCATTAAAAGACAATGTGATTGTCTTACATGCTGATATTGGACGTCCTTCAAGTATTACATTAATTTGGTAATCTTCATTTCGATCTTCTTTCTCATGCGATTTTCTCAAAAATTCACCAAAAAATCTCATGCATTCTTCTGCAAGATAAGATTCTGCAATGACCCCCTCAGGACGAGCATCATTTCTAACATATTCTTTTAGTGTTTTCATGTACCTTTCAAAGGGGTACATCCAATGAAAATGGACTGGCGCACACAGTCGTGCTTCCCTTGAAAGATGAATTATCAGATGTATCGTTATATCAGAAAAAGACAGCGTAAAATATCTTTCAAGCTCTCATAAAATCGCAATAATCTCATCCTCCAGATGTTGTAGTTTCTCTCTATCTATAATGCGCTGACATAATTTAATAAAGGATGAACATAAGTGAGATATTGTTTTCCTTGGCTTCTTTGGAAGCAATTCTCTTATTAAGATGGGTAACAATTTTTGCATTAAAACGTGATAATCATGAGACTACAAACCACTGATTTTGCAATCGTCCAATGATACACATCTTTTAAAATTTGAGCAATAACCATCGGGTCCTGTAAAGTCATATAACCGTTTAGAAATTTTTTTATTTTCAATTTTTGACAATGTATATGGAGCTGGTGGAAGTTATGTCTTATTCCCATGAGGTTGTGTATGAAGACCATGTCGAATTCCTCAGTCGTCCAAATCCTTTCTAGAATTAATTCCATCCTTTGATTTTTTGTCGTGCAACATTGTGCTTATTAGACTTTCACCAACATTTTTCTCCACATGCATTACATCTAAATTTGGATGTGCATGCATAAGCCGGGCAGAGGGGGATGAGGCGTCCGTGACACCTGTAGATATGGGGTTGTGCATATCAGCAGAGGGTTGCCACTTTAGGATGTGATACATCGTACGGTGGGGCCAACACAGAGTATCTATGCAGATTAGGGAGCCGATCGATTAGGGTAGTAGTTATGATAAATTTGGACATATGCCTGAGTCTACCACCTTATAGTGGAAGGGATCATCTCATTCTGGATATACTAGTAGTAGTGCAGAGTAATCATTAGCGAAGTGTATACACCTTATTATGTCTACCTTGTCACACCTGCCTTTTATGTAGTAATCTCTCTTATTCACTTTATATGTATGTCATGCTACTTTTATTTATTTACTTGCTAAAAGTAACTAGACTCGCCATACTTTATGTCTAACCCTTTTTGTTTCCTCTTCCTTCTTCCGTTTCCCCCAAGGTTCTCATGGCGGGAACACTCGGGCTTGACCATGATTCTAGCTACTGTTGCTGGAGTTGATGAGATGTATGGCTCAAGCTCCTATGCTTGTTGCTATGGCTATATTTTGTTTTTGGGGAATTTTATTTCTTTTATGTACTTTGATATTTTTGAAGTAAAAGACAGTAGCTTTTGTGTTGTAATGGGCTTTTGTATTTCAGACATGTGATGTTTATGGACCACGGTATCTTATGATAAATAAGGTTTTTATTCCACTATTATTATATATGTCTTTCTTGTAATATTTCCGTTCTGTTTACTTTAACGCTTCACGAAACTTAATGCATTCCCTTTATGAGTGACATTAACGGTCGTGGGGTGTCATAGACGGAGAAAAGACAGGTGATAGGCTTGAGCTAGATGATGGACAGATTTGCATGCGGGGGGGTGTCTTTACCACGAGAGACATTAAGATTTTGTATGAGAAATATTTAATATACTCCGAAATTAAATCACTAGCATATGCAACTTTTTCTGAAAGTTGCAAATTTAGCTATGTAATGTAGGGGAAAAAATCATGAATTCCCAGCTTATTTAACAGATATTTTGTAATAAACGCTTGCTTCGCATTGAAAAAATAGTTGTTTTATAGAATATGCACATACTAACAAATTTTGTTATATTGAAATCATACTAAAGTATGATTATGCTAGCTTGAAACCTCCACAAAAAAACCTTGTTCAAATACTTAATTACTATCATGATAATTCAATCCTCGGTTGGAAATTGTTGAAAATAAATTACACATATCCACATTCATAATCTGAACCACCAAATAAACACAACAACAAGTACAAGAGCAAAGCTAAACCCTTCATGAATTAAGCACTCGCCGTAATTATAAAATTACCATTGCCATTTTTTGCTGTTAATCTTGAATTTCATTTGTAACATAGGGCCTCCTCCCATCTAGACTAATCTTAACATGATGTTCATTGCAAACTCTATGTCATGTATTGGATCCAATAAAACAACTTCATATTTTTGTGTGTATCAAGCTTTGAGGTTTCGGTCGGAACACTGAAATTACGACCACCTTGGTTTCATTTTGACTGGAATCTTGAGGAAAGGAAGGGTAAAATCTGTTTTCGGCAATAACTTCGATTTTTGGGTGTAGTGGTAAATTATAATAGGATTTCTAATTTCATAGCGATCAAGCTTACTGTTTGTTCTTACGACGAGGAAATATAATGCAATTAATTTAAGTAACTTAAATTGAATGAAGTTGATTTTGAACGATATGGGATCGAAGATTTCGACCTTGCGAATATGCATCTTGTTTTCATTTTTGGAAATGATTCTCAAGTCGATCAAAATTCCTGGTGAAAGCATGGAAAAGGAAAAATTATGGTTCTTCAATTAGGCATTTTTATTTCGGGCATCAATCGATAAAATCATGATATGAGTTCAGTAGAGATTGTCGAGTAGAGTCTAATGGTGACAGTCGCATCATCTAAAAATGCCTTGATTGTCAGAATTTCTCGTGTTAGGATTTGAATGCCCTAAGATTTAAGGCTGCGACACGACAACTTGGAGCAACTGAAGGCAATCATGTGAACCCCACTGGGCGCAGCAGACCAAGGCAAGGTCAATGGAGGTGGCAACGTTGGCTCTGGTTGCAAGGTTTGGGAGCAAGTGGTGGTTAAATTGGATCGGTTTTGGGTTCGGTGTAATGTCGCATACACGAAGGTGAGGCGGGCTGGTTCAATTTCGCTGACGTGGCATGTTCTAATAGGTAATGCATTAGGAGACTATTCTTTTAATTATAATTTTGATATCTAAATGTTCTATTTCACATAAATTTTGCATACTAGCTCGGCTTTGGACGCGATTTTCTCCTTTTTGATCATACCGAAATTACATACAGTTTGGCATTAGTTTGGACGAATTCTGATACTGTCAAATTTTGCGCCTTTCTTTGACTTTCCAATGGGTTCAAAATCAAAATTGAGTGATTGAACTAACACATTCAGACTAAAATATTTTATTAATAGCTAAATTAAACTCATGTTATGATATGATTGTGTTGGTTGCTATTTGGTAGTTGAAAATGCATATTTATGTTGATTTGCATCGATAGTTTAATTTAATTTAACTACTAATTTAAATTTTAATATTAGGCTAAAATTGAAATTTAATTGCTGGTTTAAACCAAACACCTAATAACTAATAAATTGATGTGATATTGAGTTGTTTGAATGGATCAATTTTGATGGATGCCTTAGATTGATATGTTTGACATATCGTTGTTTAATTGTGTGATTCACCATATCATTCATCTTATTTATGTATGACTATTGTTGTGTTGATTAATCCCAACCTTTCACCCTAGATGTTAGGGGCATCAAATAGACTTGGGAATAACCATGGAAAATTATATACAGACACCGTTGGTTAGATAAAATCTATTTTAAGCTTTAAATTTTGAAATATTGTATTAAAGGAAATACAAATGATCTTTCATAAATTGATTTCCTTTGAATTTGAACTTTGAATTTTGATATTTAATAGTTAAAAGGAAATTATTTAATGTTAAGCTAAAAATTTCAAATTGAATATGAATTAAATCTATCGAAAATGAATTGTTTGAAAACTTAAAATAACTACCCATCTTTGAAAGTTACTTTAAATTGACTTGATTTAAAGTGATATTTGAATTGTGAACTCGAGATAATTTTAAATTGAAATAATTCAAAGTGAGAACACTAACGGGAGACTTTAAATATGTGAATCGAAATTGGATTTAAAATGGAATTTGATTCGAATTGAAATATTAAAATTGAGTATATTTGAAATTGGAATATGACTTCAAGCTTATTTAAAATTAGGAGGAAACAACTCTAGTCCAAACTATTTTATTTTAAACATAATATAAACTGTTTTATTAAATAACTATTTCTCTTTATCAGCTATTTTATTTTTCAAATATTATATATGTTAACTATTTGATAAACTACTAATAAATAACTATTTTACTTTATAAATTATTTTATTTTTAACTTATGTATATATTAAACATTTTAATAAACTACTTTAACAAATAACTATTTATTTTATAAACAACTTTAATACTTAACTATATATATTTAACTAAATTTGATAAATTCTATTTTTAATTTTAAACTATTTACATATAAAAATTTAATGTACTAACTATTTATTTTTCAAATTGTTTCAAATTTATCAAAACTATTTTAATATATAAACAAATTCAACTATTTTAAATATTCATTTTTTTTAAATTTGGAATTGTTTCAGGATTCTAATTTTGGTGTTAAATAGAGATGTTAAATATGAAGGTTTTTTATATTTTGGATATGTAATGGTTTGAAAGCATAATTTGATATTTTTGATATGAAGTATGAACCATTTTAAAAAGTATAAAAAACCAACCGGAGTAAAACAAGTGTTTGGTAGTTAAAGAGACTGTGATCAGATATTGTCATACTCTCTGCCATGACCGAAAATCACTTTAACGACCATGCACATGGTGGAGAATCAAAAACGAAGTAGGATGGTTTGGCGGACGATTCATATATGAGGTATTAACATTACCCTAACTCCCGTGAGTCAGCTTGATGTGACTAAAACAGAAGTTACGGTGAGACCAAGTGTGGTCATTCTCCCTATTGAGCATGCTTCTTCGATACCATTATATTACTTTTGTGACGTGATTGGTAATCCCCTTTGATTTTGATTATGGGAGTGTGTCTCGGGGTGGGCGGTAATTGCGACTATGTGTTGCCACCAGTCCGGCTCTATAAATAGTGTATCCATCCTGACATTGCCTCGTATGCCATGTCAAATGCCATATATGAGCCAATTACGATTTGTACCATAGTATATGGAGTGTCCCTTGCGTAACCCACTGGTTTGGTGGAGTTTACAATACTGTATATGCTATGGGAATATAAAAATGTGTTAAGGTGAATGCGGGTAATGCCTTAACGCTATTTTGATACTCTACTTTACTGATACACACTATGGTATATAATGTATTTTACTACATAGTAGATAGTATAATGGAACCTTAGGGGGTGGAAAATCCTGTAACATTTTCAGATTACTGCACTCAAGAATACATTATATAGGAGATGCAAATTACTGTTAGCATCTCTAACAGCGTGACAATCATATTGTTATATGGTTTTGATTTGGCTGAATATGAGAATATTTTAGTTCAGATCTGAGTGTTTTGCCTATTAATTTAAGCTTGGATCAACCTGAGTTTTTAGTTAGCGAAGACCGCATTATGTTGTAGGATGAAGACGGAGTTTTGGTATATTTTCAATTTACATTCCCATTGCCTCGTTTCTGTTCTACAGCATTATTGTATTATGTCTATGCATGTATCACTCTAAAAAAATTTGTAAGCTATAATCAAATCTATATTAATTTTAACCGCTTCATGAGCTTTAATTTGGTTAGTATATTTTATCCTCCCCCCATTGTGTGATTCTGTGATTTTGTGATTGTTTTTCTCCTTTTTTTTTTTTTTATTTTCCCTAATAACTATTTATACTTTGGATTTGTTTGAGCGAAATGTATGGATAATTGTCAACTTGAAAGGTCAAAACATGCAAGTCATTACAGTTGCTATCAGAGCTTTGGTTTAGCTATAACCTTGTCTCAATTTGAGGTTAACTCATTAAAGATAAGGTAGTAATACCCTAAAATGAGTTTGAGTGTATATGGGAGGCATACTTGTTATTTTGACATAAAAATGGTTTTGTTTTTGTTAATTTTTTTTGTCGAGTATTTTTGAATTATGGTTGATTCTTGGGATGCCAAGGAAACGATAAGGATTTGTATACACTTTAATAGGACAATCGACATAGTATTGTTTTGGATTATATTTTTATATAAATAATTATTTTCAAAATTATTGATTTGATTGTATTGGTTGTTAGGAGATGATAATATTAGATTATCATCTTTTTCTATTCGATTAGTCAACTATTGACTATTGAATGACTATAAGAAAATGAAACCTTGTAAATATGATTGATAATAAAATATAATTTTGCAAATTAAATGGGAAAAAATGAATTTAAAGTAGGATTTGAGAATTTAACTTTTTGTGCTTTTGAAGAGTCGTTTGCAAGGTTTTGGAAAAACATTAGTATTACATTGAGTTATTTTTGAACAGAGATTTATTTCAAATGACATAAATGGAAGTAAGTGTATATTCCCCTCTTGTCCCCGAGAAATGACATGGGTGATGAGTGCACACATCAACGATGTTTACTTTTGAGAGTCTGAGTGGGGGAGACCACTTAGAACTTTTTTTAACTTGTTTTGAGACAAATGGATTTTATTTGAATCTTTTAAATTACGGTTTGATATCACAGGTATAGCATATACTCGTTGAAAAGTTGGTTTTAAAATGAACACGGAGTTCGGATTCTTAAGTTATCGAATAATTATTGATTTTTAACTTATTTAAAATAATTACAACTTGAAATTTTAGTAACTCATGAATTGTGAAATAAGAAAATGAACCTATGAGAAATATAAATTAAAGTAGAAACTCTTATAAATTTGAAAATCGTGAATATGAAACAAATTGGAAATTGTTGAATTGGTATAATACTCAGTTCCTGTTAACCCTATTATTAATGCGGTTCAGAAATTGATACATAAACCGTCTAGTGAAGTGATCGATCGAGTGTTATGACATCGAATTGGTTGTACACCATTCTGGTCAGTCGGTCTCAATGCCATGCGAACTGGTCGGTATCATCAGACCAGTCATGTCTTCAGATCGGTTAGTCTCGAGCTCTACTCGGTCTACAATTTTGGATCGATCTAGCACCATCTGTTCGGTCATATTTATAGCATCTGATCGGACGGTTTTAGAAGCAGCTAATCGGACATCACTTATACACACTATGGCACTTGTGCAATAATCACATTTCGACATAAAATATTATATATGAAGCAAAGTGTAAACATGCACTTACAAGGCAACATCCGTTATATATGTGATCGGTTTGTAGTTATATCACGTAAAGTGTTCGACTGGATTCACATATGTAGTTTGCTGAAAGTTTGAAGTGTATGCACGCTGCGGGAAATACCCATGGCATGGTATCATCAACATTATGGCAAACATATAAATGCAGTATTGGTTCAATGTCATCTAAATGCATTTATGTGATAATGCAAAATAATGCCACGTGGACATTACGGATCATCAAATAGCGTGTGTTGCAGTGAGTGTTTAGATAAAGCTCGGACCATATAACATATATGTAAAAGCATGTATGAAACATTAAGCCAAGCCATTGGCATCGACTTGCACGTAAACGTATGGAGTAGCAAAGCAAAGCACATGTGGTCTGATCGGTCACTTTTCCAGGTCCTGATCGAGCGGTTGTATATATCACGGCTGACATGTGGCAAAACAAAGATAATATGTGAAGACGTTGCTGCATCCATATGGAAATAGAATATACATGTACATGCAAATGCAAAGCTTCTAGCACGTATACATGCCCACATGTAACTATTTTCAGACGATTCATGGACATGTGATGCTGGTACATGCATGTATGTAGCATAAATGATGATATGAAATCAAAGCAATTGGCATGAATATTAATACAGGTGGTCGATCACAAAGTGACAAAAGGGTTCGACACTTTACCAATTTATATGGTGATCGGTCACAGAAGATACAATAGTGGCAAAGGCGTAAATAATGTGGTCAGACTGCAATGTAATAATCTGATCGGCCTTAAAATATACGGGACCGATTGTTAGTAAATTTGGGTCAGTCGTAATCTAAAGGTATAGACCGATCGGTACCCTAATGCAAATTGTGTGCAGCAGTAACCTAGTGGCAGTTTCAATAATATTTTTATGGCCGATCGGTACCCTACACACCATAATTTCAACTTTTCCACTACCTCCAAACAACGCCTATAAATACCCCACTTATCTACTATTCAAGGGACCGATTTTTCCACCACAAAGGGCAGTCCAGATCATTTCTCCACCATTCTTAAACACTCCAAGCTCCATTAATGGCTTCTCCAACTCAATCCACCTTCAGGCAACAACAAACGGATCAAATCTTCTCTAAAATCCATTAGAAATTGCTCAAGTTCGATTCAAGCTCCTCTTATCTCCATCAATCCTCTCTAAAGCTTAGATCTGACACAGAATCGTTATGACATCAAGAAAAATTACTCAAGTGTTCTAGTGTTGAAGATATTCATCAATCTCCACCATACTTAGAGAAATCAAACCATTCCTTTGATATATTCAAGTGAAATCTAGATCAAAGAGAGAGAAAAGAGACAATTAACATAAAATGAGTGAAATACATAAAGCGATGTACCTTGTAAACTCAAGTACGATAATGAGAAGTGATTCCATAGTGGATGTAGGTCTAAATTGATCGAACCACTTTAAAAATTCCTTATTCTTTACTTTTCTGCTTTTATGTTATGTTTTGGCTCTACAATCTCAAATCATACCATTTGGTGAAGTGCAATAGAAGCACCATTTTTGTTGTGACCATTTTTTGGTTTCAACATTTGGCGCCCACTATAGGTCTACGTTCACACTTCTCTCAAATTTAAAAACCTTGCAATGAAGTTCCTAGCCTGCTTCTACTATAGATTCTCTAAATCTAAGATCTATTCCAATTGACGAACTCTCTTCAAAGTTCAAAACCTTGTCCGAGATAATGGCAAAATCTATGAAAACTGCAAGTAAGACCGTTGGAGAAACAGACAATGTTGTTAATGAGGATACACCACTTACCAACTGCTTTGAAGTTGGCGAAAACTCGGTAGGTGGGGCCGGAGTGACTAGGAATGAATTGGACGCCGCTACTGCTAACATGAACAAACGAATTGATGCATCTATCAAGGCTATGATGGAAAAACATGACAATCCTTAATACTCATCTTAATCCGACATTTTAAAAGGTCCATGTTGATCTCGAAGAGAATCCAATTCATCCGCTTCTGACCATAATCGCAACGATAACATGGGAGATGATAATGAATGGATGAGCGACAAAGACGAGGCTAATGTCAAAGACTTGAAGGCAAAAGTTAAGAATCATTCCGAGGGAAAAGCTCGAAGGGTTACCAATTCCGCCACGGGGGCAGCTCCTCATCGGGAAGGTAAAAGACCTAAGTTCTCTAACCAAGATCGCTTGCCTAGACGAACATTTAATAAAGAACCCAGCGTCGCAGAATGGCATAACACTGAAGAGTACATCTCGAATATGATAGAACAAATCATGAAGAAGAATCAAGCTCATAATGACAATGAAAGAGAATGGGATTTCTCTCCCGATAAGACTCCGTTTACCGAGAGAATCCGAGAAACACAGTGTCCAAGGAAGTTCAATCGTCCAACTTTGCCTCCGTACAATGGCCTTGTTGATCCAAACTACTTTCTGTTCAAGTACGAGTGGCGTATGAGCGCAGCAAAGCAACAGACGAGACAAAATGTCTATACTTTCTGCTCTACTTAGAAGGTGTTGCATCACTATGGTTCACAAAGCTACCACCTAAGTCCGCAGACCGGTTCTCTGACTTGACCAAAAAGATCAAGGGGCAGTTCCTCTTGTATACTACGAAAGCCAAGGATGCTATAACACTTTCAGCAATGAAGCAGAATCCAGGTGAATCCGTTAAAGCTTTTCTCAGTTGATTCAATGTTGCTTTGTCTGAAGTGAGGAATCCAGAACCTCGCACAATCTTCATGTCTCCAATCGGCGCTATAGATGAGAAGAGCAAATTCGGTAGACGGATTAAAATGAAAGATCCAAACACGCTTGAGGATTTTTATAACAAAGAAGAGGAGTTTATGAGAGTGGAAAATAATCATGTGCCTCTTCAGATTATTGATGCTAACTAACTCCTTGAAGCTCCCAAAAGCGATGTTAGTCAGTATAACCGAAAGAATCCCAGAAGTCAAAAAAAAGAAAATAGCGGGAAAGATAATTGAGACAGCAAGAAGTCTCGCCTTTTCAGCTCATCAAAGCTTACGCCTTTGAATGGCACTCTTGAAAATATCTATCTTGCAACTAAGAATTCTGAAGAATATGTGGAACCATATCCGATAAGGATAGGCGATAAGGTAGAAAATTCAGGAAAATTCTGTAGGTTTCACAACTAGCTTGGTCATAGCACTAGTGAATGCCGACATTTGAAGAACTTAATTAAGGAATTGATCAGGAAAAACAGATTGCAGCAATATGTGAAAAATCCACAAGTTATAAATCCTTCTGGAACTTCCCATGGGCAAGAGACATCAAATGGTCAATCCGGTCCAGGCAACGAAACTTCAGCACGGGTTAATGCAAGGCCAGCCATAAACTAATGACCAATGGTGGTGCTCCAACTTTAATGGCTCGAAATAAGCGATCATCATCACCACAACTTTATTTTCGTGCTTTACTTCATGTTGTATTTGAACTTCATATAAATAGTCTGTAATATTTTACGAACACTGTAATGAACATTAACCTCTGTCACTAAGAGCATATCTGCCTGAATAAATCTCCTATTTGCAAAAGTATTTTGTCAAATTAAAATTTCCTCAAGGATGATTTTTATAGTACAGACCATCTATCAAGCGCTTGTTCCTCTAAAACCTAAAGAAACATAGCTACCCCAACAACACTAGTTCAAGCGCCGAATGCTGTTGATGTCAACATGCACAAAGGAAAAAATAGAAAAGCACCGCCTTGAAAAGTGAATGGGAAGAGTCGTAGAGATTCAAATAGCCAGCAAGCGCCATGAAAAACAAACAAGAGCATAGTAACTTCTATCGAAGGGGAACTTCCCAAGTGAGATGTTTAAGGCCCCAGTTCCTAAGCTGAGATAGCATGCCAAGTCAAGCGTCCAAAAAAGGAACTGGTGTCTGCCCCATGGAACAACATTGCAACCATCTAAGTCATATGCAAAACATATGAAATCTCATATGTGAAGAATGTTAAATCATTTGCGTAGCATCTGAAATAACAAATGTGAAGAATGTTAAATCATTTGCGTAGCATCTAAAATCTCAGATGTGAAGAATGTCAAATCATTTGCGTAGCATCTGAATTCTCAGATGTGAAGAATGTCATATCATTTGCGTCGCATCTGAAATCTCAGATGTGAAGAATGTCAAATCATTTGTGTAACGTCTGAAACCTCAGATGTGAAGGATGATGAAATCCATTTTCATAGCATCTAATTATCTCAGATGTGCAGAATGTTGGGCCTCCAATTAACTCGCGTGGTGTCTAAACGTCTCAGATGCGACGAGTGTTGGACATTAACCAATTTAGTCGCTCAGTGTCCTAATGTCTCAAATGTGATGGGTCTCAGACATTAACCAATTAACTCGCATAGTGTCTGAACGTCTCAGAAATAACGGGTGTTGGGCATTAACCAATTAATTCGCACAGTGTTTGAACATCTCATATGCGACGGGTGTTGGACATTAACCAATTAACTTGCATAGTGTCCGAACATCTCAGATGCGATGGGTGTTGGAAATTAACCAATTAACTTGCGTAGTGTCTGAACATCTCAGATGCGATGGGTGTTGAACATTAACCAGTTCACTTGCGTAGTGTCTGAATACCCCAGACGCGACAAGTGTTAGATTTTATCCCAAGCAGGGGCACAAAATTCAAAGTCCTTCCCATGTAGGAGCATAACAATAAAAGTCCTTTTCATAGAAATGGAAACTTCTCCATGGCAGAGATCAATGATACTCGGCGAAGTCCACCATGTCGATTCAGTCGGCAGGAGAAGACGTTGGATTATAAACGACCTCTCCATAGTAGGGGCATCCAATGGAGTCTCCGATGTCGATTTGATTGACAAAGAAGATGAACATTGAGCGCCATGATTCCTTTCCATAACAAAGGCTAAAATACTTCTCAATGTGAAGGATAAAGACCTCCCAGACAGGGGCACAAATGTCCAAGACTTCACTAAAGGAAGCAAAAAATAAATCATAGATACGTATTTTCTAAATGTGAAATATCGTGCATAGTAAGTCGTTAAAACAATGATGCTTGAAATCCACAATCATCTTATATCAATTAGTTGATCTTAAGCGTCAACGTGAATTCGAATTAGAATATCGTGTTTATGTAGATAATATTTGACGAGTTATAAACCATTGAATAAAACAGCTATGTATAGACACAACACTCAATTCAAGATAAAAATTCGCTATAACTTAAATTTAAACTGACTACTCTATTGTCGATGTGGGCAGTCGATGAAAAAATATTAGCCCAGAAACGTGCACTGTTTTTGTCATTGCAAAATAGGTCATAGCAGTAAAAAGGCACAACCATCATTCGCTTTAGAAAGTGTGCTTTGCTTCGATATAGTTCAATTGTAAAATGGGTTCGTGAAACAAGTAATTTGGCATGAATCGACCATGACCAATCCATCGCTAATTTCGCTTGTTCTGCACATTCGAGCTCGATTCAAATCTGTGGCACTCACACACCAGCGCAGCATTGTCGATGAAAAATTCTGAATTCAAAACTGAAGGCTTTATTAGCACAACAAAACTTATGCCATAGAGCATTTCAAAGGTGTCATCATAATCATTGGTCAAGACTTGGTAACAATGTCGAGATGGTAAACTCGGAATAGAGTATACCGACAGATGCAATCCAAAACGAGTTGCGATCAAGCCAGAAACAACGCTTATATCAAATACCGGGCAAGCAAAGATATATCAACAACAATGTTCATTTCGAAGCCTGCATTTTCCACAAGCAAAAAATACAAGCTACAAGGGTAAAATGTAAACCCCGTTATTAATGCGGTTCAGAAATTAATACGTCTACCGTCTAGCGAAGCAATCGGTTAAGCGCCATGACATCGGATCGATCGTACACTATTCCGATCAGTCGGTCTCAATGCCACGCGGATCGGTTAGTATCATCAGATCGGTCATATCTTCGGATCAGCCAGTCTCGAGCTCTGCTCGATCTAGACTTTCAGATCGGCCTAGCACCATCTGTTCGGTCATACTTTATAGCATCTGATTGGACAGTTTTAGAAGCAGCTGATCGGACATCACTTATACACATGAATACACGATGGCACTTATGCAATAATCACAATTCAACATAAAATATTATATATGAAGCACAAGTGTAAACATGCACTTATGAGGCAACATCCGTTTTATATGGGATCGTTTTGTAGTTACATCGCGTAAAATATTAGATCGGATTCACATATGTAGTTTGTTGAAAGTAAAAGTGTATGCATGTTGCAGGAGATACCCATGGCATGGTATCATCAACATTATGGCACACGTATAAGTGCAGTATTGGGTATATTTCATCTAAATGCATTTTTGTGATAATGCAAAATAATGCCTCGTGGACATTATGGATCATCAAATAACGTGTGTTACATTGAGTGTTTACATAGAGCTCCGACCATATAACATATATATAAAAGCATGTATGAAACATTGAGCCAAGCCATTGGCATCGGCTTGCATGTAAGCGTATGGAGCAGCAAAGCCAAGCATACGTGGATCAGATCAGTCAGTCTTCCAGGTCCTGATCGGTCGGTTGTGTATATCATGGCTGACATGTGGCAAAACATTGATAATATGTGAAGACGTTGCTACATCCATATGGAACAACATGTACATGTATATGCGAATGCAAATATTCTGGCCCATATACATGCCTATACATTACTATTTTCAAATGATTCATGGACATGTGACACTGGTACATGCATATATGTAGCATAAATGACGATATGAAATCAAAGGAATTGGCATGAATATTAATACACCTCGTCGGTCACAAAGTGACAAAAGGGTTCGGCACTTCAGCAGTTCATACCGTGCTGTCACAGGAGAGAAAATAGTGGAAAAGGCAGAATTAAAGTGGTCGAACTGCAATGCAATAATCTGGTCGGCCTTAAAATATACGAGATCAATCGGTAGTAACTTTGGGTCGGTCGGTAGTATAAAGTTGTAGACCGATCGGTGCCCTAATGCCAGTTGTGTATACCTGTAACCTAGTGGCAGTTTCGTAAATATTTTTACGACAGATCGGTACCCTACACACCATAATTTCAACTTTGCCACTACCTCCAAACGACGCCTATAAATACCTCACTTCTCTACCATTCAAGAGACCGAATTTTCCACCCCGAAGAGCTGTCCAAATCATTTCTCCACCATCGTTAAACACCCCATGCACCATTAATGGCTTCTCCATCTCAATCTACCTTCAGGCAACAACAAATGGATCAAATCTTCTCTAAACTCCATTAGAAATTGTTGAAGTTCGATTTAAGTTTCTCTAATCTCCATCAATCCTCTCTAAAGCCTTGATCTGACACAAAACCATCATGGAATCAAGGAAAATCACTCAAGTGTTCAAGTGTTGAAGATATTCTTCAATCTCCACCATACTTAGAGAAATCAAACAATTCCTTTGATATATTCAAGTGAAATCTATTTCAAAGAGAGAGAAAAAAGATAATTATCATAAATAGAGTGAAATGCATAAAGCGATGTACTTTGTAAACTCAAGTATGATAATGAGAAGTGATTCCATAATGGATGTAGGTCTAAATTGACCAAACCACTTTAAAAATTCCTTGTTCTTTACTTTTCTACTTTTATATTGTGTTTGTGGCTCTACAATCTCAAATCATACCATTTAGTGAAGTGCTCTAGAAGCACCTTTGGTGTTGTGGCCATTTTTTGGTCTCAACAGTTCCTTTTTATGGCATAGATATAACTCACCAAATTATTTAAGAAGTTAAAAATGTTATGTGATTAGGTAATTATTAGATGATATACAAGTATAGGTATTGTTGACCGGCTTGTTAGTCAAAGCAGACACACATGGAATCTCTTCTCAGCAATACACTCAAGTGTTGGGAATACCGTCAAAAGACAGGCAGCGGTTTGGTCGAAATCGCATCACAAACAAAGAAAGGCCCAGAACTCCTACCGGATGACCATTTTTGGGCCCGAAAAGATTGATTACGGAGCTGAGCTTTGTAACTCTTTTAGATCTCTGAACTAGCTTTAGTTTGAGCTTTGGTTTGGCTCAATCGGACTTACGGTTTGGAAGTTACGCTCGTTTCCGTGAACACATGCAGAACCGGAAACTTGAACATTGGAAATCTAGAAACCGGATCGGATGGGCGGAGGACCCGATCCGAACGTCTTTGGCACACTAGCTTGGAACTGCTCCCATTCTCATCAGTCCGAACCGGATCGGAAGGGGCAAATCCGATCCGCTTCACCTTCGAGCACACTGGCACATGAAGTCTTCGGATTGAAGACACCAACTCGGTTCGGATCGGAAGTCCGAACCGACCCCCTGCACCTACTCAGACGCAGCAGCTTTGACCTGTTCTTCAGGCGTAACCGCCTCCTATTTATCTGGATCGGCTTAAACTTGTCCTAGCACGATCTGAAGACCATTTCTCCACTACTATCGAGATCACCTCAGGGCCCGCCACGTGCCCCTCCGATCCGATCCGATTCAGAGCACCTAGCTGCTTCTCTACACCTATAAATACACAGGAGATGGTCATTTCAGGGGACTTTTGGAACTCTAACTCTTCATGGCTTCAACTTTGGTTCTTCGCAAGGCTATTGCATAACCTAGAAGTCGAATTCCACATTACAACACGAGGATTTCGTGTATAATCTTCCCTTTAATCTCCTCTTCTTCATTGTAAACACGAGGATTTCGTGTATAAACTACAAACAAACAGCATTGTAATAGCTTCTTAGGATTTAAGAAACTATAAAGTGGACGTAGGATTGGATTGAGCCGAACCATTATAAAAATCTCGTGTGCCTCCTCTTATTTTACTGCTTTTTCTGCATTAATCTGTGATTGTGAGGTTTTCACATAGATTTTGGGTGTTAGGCCCAGATTTCGGTCTAACATTTTGGCACGCCGGGAAGGGGAGCACATGATACAACTTCTTCTACTAGCTTGGAAGGAATCAGATTTATTGGCTATTGGATTAATGGCCAAACAAAAACTTCGTCATCCTGAGGATGAAGGCACGAGAAATGAAGCAAGTCAGGGAGCTTCCTCTCATGAAAATCCATCAGCATACTTAACCAGAGAAGAGATGGATGGTGTTCTTGCTGAATTGAGAACCCAGATGGCAAGGCAAGATGATCTCCTCCGCAAACAACAGGAGATGATTGACCAATTCTTCGCTCGGATGGAAGGCAGGCCGAGCGGCAATGCACAACTCACTAGGATTGGCACGGAATCAGCATCAGTTGATCGACCTGAGCCATCTACGGTATTAATGGCGGCAGTATCCGGCGTTCTAGACAACTCGGAGTTCAAAAAATCCTTATACCGAGACCCACCAAGGAATCCCAGTGAATTACATTTGAATCGGATAGGTTTCTACGTGAAGAAGACGCAACGTCCGAAAAGAAAGTTCTCAATGCTAACATGCTCAAAGACGGAGAACAGTCTAATTCTGGTAAAGGCAAAGGGAAACCTGCTGTCAAGAATGATCGCAACGCTCAGCCCCGGAGAGGGCCAAGATATGAGAAGTACACCGAACTTAATTCAACCTTGACTGACATCTATATGAACACAAATGGTGACATCTCCTATCCAAAGCCTCCTAGGAGGGAGCCATCGCAAAGAGAACGCGATTCTAGAAAATACTGCATGTTTCATGATATGGACGGTCATGACACGAATGACTGTAGGCACTTGCGAGACATACTTGAGGAACGGGTTAGACATGGAGAGCTTTCCGAGTATGTGAAACAACCTACAGCGCCTGCACCCGCGCTGCCACCACCTGCTCCCCGGAGAGAGAATGACCCTGGAACGAACTCCCATCGGCTCATCATCAACTGATCTGGATTGGATCAATCTGCGTTTTCAGCATTTCTTAGGATTTAAGATATGTCTCTTTGCTTTCTTTAGGTTTTCCGATTGGCTAAATCGGAGTACACACGTTCGGAGTTAGGATTTAGCTCCAAAACGTGCTCTGCACTCGATGACAAACCAATCAGGATTTGCTTTGGTTTTGTACTTTGAATTGAATAAGGAAGGACATTCCGAGCATGGATTATGTTTGGAGAATTTAAGTGTCTTGTCAAGTTATGGCAGAATTCTCAATCTCAATTAAAGTATGGCTTATACTTATCTCGGACCCTAGGCATGGATTATGCCTAGGGACAGACTGTCTTGTCAGGTTTTGGCAAGTATAGCTCTATTCCGACATGAGTATGGATTGTACTCACTAGGATTCTTAAGTATGGATTATACTTTGGAACGGCTTATTGTTTTGTCAGGATCTGGCAAAAGAACTCAATAAAACTCGAGCATGGTTTATGCTCAGTTTGAACTTCCTGGTATGGCTTATACCCGGAAGGTTAGGTCCCTCGTCAGGTTTTGGAAGGATGATTCGAATGTGTCTTGCCCAAGCATGGTTTATGCTCGAAAATGTAATCAGTTTTGTCTGGATTTGACACACCTTTTTGCCCTCTTTTCTTCGCAGGTACGAATTATACTTGCAGCTGGCAGGCCAGGCGTGGCCTTGGATTTCTCGGATTATCCAGAACACATCTTCCTTCAACCAGCAAGATATGTTCTGGGGGGCAAAATGTTGACCCGCTTTTTAGCCAAAGTAGTCACACATGGATTCTCTTTTCAGCAATACGCTCAAGTGTTGGGAATACCGTCAGAAGACAGGCAGCGATTTGGTAGAAATCGTATCACAAACAAAGAAAGGCCGGTAATTCCTACCAGATGACCTTTTTTGGGCCCGAAAACAGTGATTACGGAGCTATGCTCCGTAACACTTATAGATCTCTGAATTAACTTCAGTTTGACCTTTGGTTTGGCTCAATCGGACTTACGGTTTGGAAGTTACGCCCGTTTCCGTGAACACATGCAGAACCGGAAACTTGAACATTGGAAATCTAGAAACAGGATCGGATGGGCGGAGGACCCTATCCGAACGTCCCTGGCACACTAGCTTGACACAGCTCCCATTCTCGTCAGTCCGGACCGGATCAGAAGGGGCAAACCCGATCCGCTTCACCTTCGAGCACACTGGCACATGAAGTCTTCGGATTGAAGACACCAACTCAGTTCGGATCGGAAGTCCGAACCGACCTCCCTGCACCTGCTCAGACGCAGCAGCTTTGACCTGTTCTTCAGGCGTAACCGCCTCCTATTTATCCGGATCGGCTTACACGTGTCCTAGCACGATCTGAAGACCATTTCTCCACTACTTCCGAGATCACCTCAGAGCCCGCCACGAGCCCCTCCGATCCGATCTGATTCAGAGCACCTGGCTGCTTCTCTACACCTATAAATACACCAGGAGATGGTCATTTCAGGGGACTTTTGGAACTTTAACTCTTCATGGCTTCAACTATGGTTCTTCGCAAGGCTATTGCATAACATAGAAGTCGAATTCCACATTACAACACGAGGATTTCGTGTACAATCTTCCCTTTAATCTCCTCTTCTTCATTGTAGACACGAGGATTTTGTGTATAAACTGCAAACAAACAGCATTGTAACAGCTTCTTAGGATTTAAGAAACTATAAAGTGGACGTAGGCTTGGATTGAGCCGAACCACTACAAATATCTCATGTGTCTCCTCTTATTTTACTTCTTTTTCTGCATCAATCTTTGATTGTGAGGTTTTCACATAGATTTTGGGTGTTAGGCCCAAATTTCGGTCTAACATTTTGGCGCGCCAGGAAGGGGGGCCCAAATTTCGAACCTCTTCTGGATTCAACGTTAGGCGCACCAGCTCTGATCTCAGCAACTTGCAACAGCTCTTTGAAGGTGACCGGCTCGCCAATCTCATTGAATGCCTCTCGAGAGCCCGCACTTATCAGAATGATATGGATGATGTCAACCACAATTTTTTCACACAGGAAATCTGGAATTCTCGCAATCCCCCAGATTTCAAACTTTCACAACTGGAGCCCTACAACGGCAGGATGGATCTACCGTGCATCTATTGCGCTATAATCGACATATGGAAGTTCAATCGGCGTCGGAAAATGTCATGGCAAAGTGCTTCCCTCTGTTCTTGACTCATATTGCTGCTATGTGGATTCTGCAGCTGGAATCTGAATCGATCAACAGCTGGAACATGTTGGTCGCTCGCTTTATTGAACAATTTCGAGTCCACACCGCTCGACCCAAGAATGTAATGTCTCTCACCACAATCAAGCAGAGGCCTAAAGAAATTCTACGCACATTACTGGAAAGTTTCCACGTTGCAGCAGCATCAGTTGATCGACCTGATCCATCTATGGTATTAATGGCGGCAGTATCCGGCGTTCTAGACAACTCGAAGTTCAAAAAATCCTTATACCGAGACCCACCAAGGAATCTCAGTGAATTCTACCTTGAATCGGATAGGTTTCTGCATGAAGAAGATGCAACGTCCGAAAAGAAATTTCTCGATGTTAACATGCTCAAAGACGGAGAACGGTCTGAATCTGGTAAAGGCAAAGGGAAACCTGCTGTCAAGAATGACCGCAACGCTCAGCCCCGGAGAGGGCCAAGATATGAGAAGTACACCGAACTTAATTCAACCATGACTGACATCTACATGTACACAAACGGTGACATCTCCTATCCAAAGCCTCCTAGAAGGGAGCCATTGCAAAGAGAACGCGATTCTGGAAAATACTGCATGTTTCATGATATGGACGGTCATGACACGAATGACTGTAGGCACTTGCGAGACTTAATTGAGGAACGGGTTAGACGTGGAGAGCTACCCGAGTATGTGAAACAACCTACAGCGCCTGCACCCGCGCTGCCACCACCTGCTCCTCGGAGAGAGAATGACCCTGGAACGAACTCCCATCGGCTCATCATGAACTGATCTGGATTGGATCAATCTGCGTTTTCAGCATTTCTTAGGATTTAAGGTATGTCTCTTTGCTTTCTTTAGGTTTTCTGATTTGCTAAATCGGAGTACACACGCTCAGGGTTAGGATTTAGCTCTAAAACGTGCTCTGTACTCGATGACAAACCAATCAGGATTTGCTTTGGTTTTGTACTTTGAATTGAATAAGGAAGGACTTTACGAGCATGGATTATGTTTGGCGAATTTAGGTGTCTTGTCAGGTTATGGCAGGATTCTCAATCTCAATTAAAGTATGGCTTATACTTATCTCGGACCCCTAGGCATGGATTATGCCTAGGGACAGACTGTCTTGTTAGGTTTTGGAAAGTATAGCTCTATCCCGACATGAGTATGGATTGTACTCATAAGGATTCTTAAGTATGGATTATACTTCGGAACGGCTTATTGTTTTCTCAGGATCTGGCAAAGGAACTCAATAAAACTCGAGTATGGTTTATGCTCAGTTTGAACTTCCTAGTATGGCTTATACCCGGAAGGTTAGATCACTCGTCAGGTTTTGGAAGGATGATTCGAATGTGTCTTGAGCATGGTTTATACTCAAACAAACGCCCAAGCATGGTTTATGCTCGAAAATGTAATCAGTTTGGTCTGGATTTGACACACCTTTTTGCTCTCTTTTCTTCGCAGGTACGGATTATACTTGCAGTTGGCATGCCCGGTGTGGCCTTGGATTTCTCGGATTATCCAGAACACATATTCCTTTAACCAGCAAGATATGTTCTGGGGGGCAAAATGTTGACCCGCTTTTTAGTCAAAGCAGTCACACATGGAATCTCTTCTCCGCAATACGCTCAAGTGTTGGGAATACCGTCAGAAGACAGGCAGCAATTTGGTCGAAATCACATCACAAACAAAGAAAGGCCCGGAACTCCTACCAAATGACCTTTTTTGGGCCCGAAAACAGTGATTAAGGAGCTAGGCTCCGTATCTCTTGTAGATCTATGAATTAGCTACAGTTTGAGCTTTGGTTTGGCTCAATCGGACTTACGGTTCGGAAGTTACGCCCGTTTTAGTGAGCACATGCAGAACCGAAAACTTGAACATTGGAAATTTAGAAACCGGATCGGATGGGCGGAGGACCCGATCCGAACGTCTCTGGCATACTAGCTTGGCAAAGCTCCCATTCTCATCAGTCCGGACCGGATCGGAAGGGGCAAACCCGATCCGCTTCACCTTCGAGCACACTGGCATATGAAGTCTTCGGATTGAAGGCACCAACTTGGTTCGGATCGGAAGTCCGAACCGACCCCCCTGCACCTGCTCAGGCGCAGCAGCTTTGACCTGTTCTTCAGGCGTAACCGCCTCCTATTTATCCGGATCGGCTTACACTTGTCCTAGCACGATCTGAAGACCATTTCTCCACTACTTCTGAGATCACCTCAGAGCCCGCCACGTGCCCCTCCGATCCGATCCAATTCAGAGCACCTAGCTGCTTCTCTACACCTATAAATACACCAGGAGATGGTCATTTTAGGGGACTTTTGGAACTCTAACTCTTCATGGCTTCAACTATGGTTCTTCGCAAGGCTATTGCATAACCTAGAAGTCGAATTCCTCATTACAACACGAGGTTTTCGTGTATAATCTTCCCTTTAATCTCCTCTTCTTCATTGTAAACACGAGGATTTCGTGTATAAACTGCAAACAAACAGCATTGTAATAGCTTCTTTGGATTTAAGAAACTATAAAGAGGAAGTAGGCTTGGATTGAGCCGAACCACTATAAAAATCTCGTGTGTCTCCCCTTATTTTACTGTTTTTTCTGCATTAATTTGTGATTGTGAGGTTTTCACATAGATTTTGGGTGTTAGGCGCAGATTTCGGTCTAACATTTTGGCGCGCCAGAAAGGGGGGCACACGATACATCTTCTTCTACTAGCTTGGAAGGAATCAAATTTATTGTCTATTGGATTAATGGCCAAACGAAAACTTCCTCGTCCTGAGGATGAAGGCACGAGAAACGAAGCAAGTCAGGGAGCTCCCTCTCATGAAAATCCATCAGCATACTTAACCAGATAAGTGACGGATGGTGTTCTTGCTGAACTAAGAACCAAGAGGGCAAGGCATGATGATCTCCTCCGCAAACAACAGGAGATGATTGACCAATTCTTCGCTCGGATGGAAGGCAGGCCGAACGGCAATGCATAACTCACTGTGATTGGGATGGAATCAGCACTAGCAGGAGCAGATAACCGGACCGGTTCGGGCCCGATCTGAACCATGGAGCACATCACAACAGATCAGAACCCAGATAACCTGGAAACTAGGGGAAACTCCAACCGGATCGGTTCGGATCCGATCCTGACCGTAGAACTTGGTGGACCCGTGGGCAGCAGCTTCCCATCTGGAAACTCAGGTCGAGCATGACCCACATCTGCACCGGTTCGAATCGAGCCAACGCAGACGTAGCAGCATGAAACGCCTCAGCTACAGGCACAAAGACCCATTCGGATCGGACATAACGAACTGAACCGGCTCGGTCCCACTGACCCACTGCAACCCGATCCGAACCGGATGACCTGTCAAGCTCCTTATACACTTCCAACCTCTTCTGGATCCAACGCTGGGAGCACCAGCTCTGATCTCATCAACTTGCAACAGCTCTTTGAAGGCGATCAGCTCACCAATTTCATTGAACGCCTCGTGAGAGGTCGCACCTATCAGAATGACATGGATGATGTCAACCACAATCCGTTCACACAGGAAATCAGGAATTCTCGCAATTCCCCAGTTTTCAAACTTCCACAACTGGAGCCCTACAATGGCAGGACGGATCCTACCGTGCATCTGATGCGCTATAAACAGTATATTGAAGTTCAATCGGCGTCGGAAAACGTTCTGGCAAAGTGCTTCCCGCTGTTCTTGACTGATATTGCTGCTATGTAGATTCGGCAACTGGAATCTGAATCGATCAACAGCTGGAACATGTTGGTCGCTTGTTTTGTTGAACAGTTTCGGGTCCACATTGCTCGACCCAAGAATGTAATGTCTCTCACCACAATCAAGCAGAGGCCTAAAGAAACTTTGTGCTCATTTATTGAAAGGTTCAATGTTGCAGCAGCATCAGTTGATCGACCTGAGCCATCTACGGTATTAATGGCGGCAGTATCCGGCGTTCTAGACAACTCGGAGTTCAAAAAATCCTTATACCGAGACCCACCAAGGAATCCCAGTGAATTACATTTGAATCGGATAGGTTTCTACGTGAAGAAGACGCAACGTCCGAAAAGAAAGTTCTCAATGCTAACATGCTCAAAGACGGAGAACAGTCTAATTCTGGTAAAGGCAAAGGGAAACCTGCTGTCAAGAATGATCGCAACGCTCAGCCCCGGAGAGGGCCAAGATATGAGAAGTACACCGAACTTAATTCAACCTTGACTGACATCTACATGAACACAAACGGTGACATCTCCTATCCAAAGCCTCCTAGGAGGGAGCCATCGCAAAGAGAACGCGATTCTAGAAAATACTGCATGTTTCATGATATGGACGGTCATGACACGAATGACTGTAGGCACTTGCGAGACATAATTGAGGAACGGGTTAGACATGGAGAGCTTTCCGAGTATGTGAAACAACCTACAGCGCCTGCACCCGCGCTGCCACCACCTGCTCCCCGGAGAGAGAATGACCCTGGAACGAACTCCCATCGGCTCATCATCAACTGATCTGGATTGGATCAATCTGCGTTTTCAGCATTTCTTAGGATTTAAGATATGTCTCTTTGCTTTCTTTAGGTTTTCCGATTGGCTAAATCGGAGTACACACGTTCGGAGTTAGGATTTAGCTCCAAAACGTGCTCTGCACTCGATGACAAACCAATCAGGATTTGCTTTGGTTTTGTACTTTGAATTGAATAAGGAAGGACATTCCGAGCATGGATTATGTTTGGAGAATTTAAGTGTCTTGTCAAGTTATGGCAGGATTCTCAATCTCAATTAAAGTATGGCTTATACTTATCTCGGACCCTAGGCATGGATTATGCTTAGGGACAGACTGTCTTGTCAGGTTTTGGCAAGTATAGCTCTATCCCGACATGAGTATGGATTGTACTCACTAGGATTCTTAAGTATGGATTATACTTTGGAACGGCTTATTGTTTTGTCAGGATCTGGCAAAAAAACTCAATAAAACTCGAGCATGGTTTATGCTCAGTTTGAACATCCTGGTATGGCTTATACCCGGAAGGTTAGGTCCCTCGTCAGGTTTTGGAAGGATGATTCGAATGTGTCTTGCCCAAGCATGGTTTATGCTCGAAAATGTAATCAGTTTTGTCTGGATTTGACACACCTTTTTGCCCTCTTTTCTTCGCAGGTACGAATTATACTTGCAGCTGGCAGGCCAGGCGTGGCCTTGGATTTCTCGGATTATCCAGAACACATCTTCCTTCAACCAGCAAGATATGTTCTGGGGGGCAAAATGTTGACCCGCTTTTTAGCCAAAGTAGTCACACATGGATTCTCTTTTCAGCAATACGCTCAAGTGTTGGGAATACCGTCAGAAGACAGGCAGCGATTTGGTAGAAATCGTATCACAAACAAAGAAAGGCCGGTAATTCCTACCAGATGACCTTTTTTGGGCCCGAAAACAGTGATTACGGAGCTATGCTCCGTAACACTTATAGATCTCTGAATTAACTTCAGTTTGACCTTTGGTTTGGCTCAATCGGACTTACGGTTTGGAAGTTACGCCCGTTTCCGTGAACACATGCAGAACCGGAAACTTGAACATTGGAAATCTAGAAACAGGATCGGATGGGCGGAGGACCCTATCCGAACGTCCCTGGCACACTAGCTTGACACAGCTCCCATTCTCGTCAGTCCGGACCGGATCAGAAGGGGCAAACCCGATCCGCTTCACCTTCGAGCACACTGGCACATGAAGTCTTCGGATTGAAGACACCAACTCAGTTCGGATCGGAAGTCCGAACCGACCTCCCTGCACCTGCTCAGACGCAGCAGCTTTGACCTGTTCTTCAGGCGTAACCGCCTCCTATTTATCCGGATCGGCTTACACGTGTCCTAGCACGATCTGAAGACCATTTCTCCACTACTTCCGAGATCACCTCAGAGCCCGCCACGAGCCCCTCCGATCCGATCTGATTCAGAGCACTTGGCTGCTTCTCTACACCTATAAATACACCAGGAGATGGTCATTTCAGGGGACTTTTGGAACTTTAACTCTTCATGGCTTCAACTATGGTTCTTCGCAAGGCTATTGCATAACATAGAAGTCGAATTCCACATTACAACACGAGGATTTCGTGTACAATCTTCCCTTTAATCTCCTCTTCTTCATTGTAGACACGAGGATTTCGTGTATAAACTGCAAATAAACAGCATTGTAACAGCTTCTTAGGATTTAAGAAACTATAAAGTGGACGTAGGCTTGGATTGAGACGAACCACTACAAATATCTCATGTGTCTCCTCTTATTTTACTTCTTTTTCTGCATCAATCTTTGATTGTGAGGTTTTCACATAGATTTTGGGTGTTAGGCCCAAATTTCGGTCTAACATTTTGGCGCGCCAGGAAGGGGGGCCCAAATTTCGAACCTCTTCTGGATTCAACGTTAGGCGCACCAGCTCTGATCTCAGCAACTTGCAACAGCTCTTTGAAGGTGACCGGCTCGCCAATCTCATTGAACGCCTCTCGACAGCCCGCACTTATCAGAATGATATGGATGATGTCAACCACAATTTGTTCACACAGGAAATCTGGAATTCTCGCAATCCCCCAGATTTCAAACTTTCACAACTGGAGCCCTACAACGGCAGGACGGATCTACCGTGCATCTATTGCGCTATAAACGGCATATGGAAGTTCAATCGGCGTCGAAAAACGTCATGGCAAAGTGCTTCCCTCTGTTCTTGACTCATATTGCTGCTATGTGGATTCTGCAGCTGGAATCTGAATCGATCAACAGCTGGAACATGTTGGTCGCTCGCTTTATTGAACAATTTCAAGTCCACACCGCTCGACCCAAGAATGTAATGTCTCTCACCAAAATCAAGCAGAGGCCTAAAGAAATTCTACGCACATTACTGGAAAGTTTCCACGTTGCAGCAGCATCAGTTGATCGACCTGATCCATCTATGGTATTAATGGCGGCAGTATTCGACGTTCTAGACAACTCGAAGTTCAAAAAATCCTTATACCGAGACCCACCAAGGAATCTCAGTGAATTCTACCTTGAATCGGATAGGTTTCTGCGTGAAGAAGATGCAACGTCCGAAAAGAAATTTCTCGATGTTAACATGCTCAAAGACGGAGAACGGTCTGAATCTGGTAAAGGCAAAGGGAAACCTGCTGTCAAGAATGACCGCAACGCTCAGCCCCGGAGAGGGCCAAGATATGAGAAGTACACCGAACTTAATTCAACCTTGACTGACATCTACATGTACACAAACGGTGACATCTCCTATCCAAAGCCTCCTAGAAGGGAGCCATTGCAAAGAGAACGCGATTCTGGAAAATACTGCATGTTTCATGATATGGACGGTCATGACACGAATGACTGAAGGCACTTGCGAGACTTAATTGAGGAACGGGTTAGACGTGGAGAGCTACCCAAGTATGTGAAACAACCTACAGCGCCTGCACCCGTGTTGCCACCACCTGCTCCCCGGAGAGAGAATGACCCTGGAACGAACTCCCATCGGCTCATCATCAACTGATCTAGATTGGATCAATCTGCGTTTTCAGCATTTCTTAGGATTTAAGATATGTCTCTTTGCTTTCTTTAGGTTTTCCGATTGGCTAAATCGGAGTACACACGTTCGGGGTTAGGATTTAGCTCCAAAACGTGCTCTGCACTCGATGACAAACCAATCATGATTTTTTTTGGTTTTGTACTTTGAATTGAATAAGGAAGGACTTTCCGAGCATGGATTATGTTTGGCGAATTTAAGTGTCTTGTCAGGTTATGGTAGGATTCTCAATCTCAATTAAAGTATGGCTTATACTTATCTCGGACCCCTAGGCATGGATTATGCCTAGGGACAGACTGTCTTGTTAGGTTTTGGCAAGTATAGCTCTATCCCGATATGAGTATGGATTGTACTCACTAGGATTCTTAAGTTTGGATTATACTTTGGAACGGCTTATTGTTTTGTCAGGATCTGGCAAAGGAACTCAATAAAACTCGAGTATGGTTTATGCTCAGTATGAACTTCCTGGTATGGCTTATACCCGGAAGGTTAGGTCCCTCGTCAGGTTTTGGAAGGATGATTCGAATGTGTCTTGAGTATGGTTTATACTCAAACAAACGCCCAAGCATGGTTTATGCTCGAAAATGTAATCAATTTTGTCTGGATTTGACATACCTTTTTGCTCTCTTTTCTTCGTAGGTACGGATTATACTTGCAGCTGACAGGCCCGGCGTGGCCTTGGATTTCTCGGATTATCCAGAACACATCTTCCTTCAACCAGCAAGATATGTTCTGGGGGGAAAAATATTGACCCGCTTTTTAGTCAAAGCATTCACACATGGAATCTCTTCTCAGCAATACGCTCAAGTGTTGGGAATACCGTCAGAAGACCGACAGCGATTTGGTCGAAATCGCATCACAAACAAAGAAAGGCCCGGAACTCCTACCAGATGAACTTTTTTGGGCCCAAAAACAGTGATTACGGAGCTACGCTACATAACTCCTGTAGATCTCTGAATTAGATTCAGTTAGAGCTTTGGTTTGGCTCAATCGGACTTACGGTTTGGAAGTTACGCTCGTTTCCGTAAACACATGCAGAACCGGAAACTTGAACATTGGAAATCTAGAAACCGGATCGGATGGGCGGAGGACCCGATCCGAACGTCTCTGGCACACTAGCTTGGCAGAGCTCCCATTCTCATCAGTCTAGACCGGATCGGAAGGGGCAAACCCGATCCGCTTCACCTTCGAGCACACTGGCACATGAAGTCTTCGGATTGAAGACACTAACTCGGTTCGGATCGGAAGTCCGAACTGACCCCCCGCACCTGCTCAGACGCAGCAGCATTGACCTGTTCTTCAGGCGTAACCGCGTCCTATTTATCCGGATCGGCTTACATGTGTCCTCGCACGATCTGAAGACCATTCTCCACTACTTCCGAGATCACCTCAGAGCCCGCCACATGCCCCTCCAATCCGATCCGATTCAGAGCACCTAGCTGCTTCTCTACACCTATAAATACACCAGGAGATGGTCATTTCATAGGACTTTTGGAACTCTAACTCTTCATGGCTTCAACTATGGTTCTTCGCAAGGCTATTGCATAATCTAGAAGTCAAATTCCACAATACAACACGAGGATTTCGTGTATAATCTTCCCTTTAATCTCCTCTTCTTCATTGTAAACACGAGGATTTCGTGTATAAACGGCAAACAAACAGAACTGTAATTGCTTCTTAGGATTTAAGAAACTATAAATTGGACGTAGGCTTGGATTGAGCCGGACCACTATAAAAATCTCGTGTGTCTCCTCTTATTTTACTGCTTTTTCTGCATTAATCTGTGATTGTGAGGTTTTCACATAGATTTTGGGTGTTAGGCCCAGATTTCGGTCTAACATTTTGGTGCGCCAGGAAGGGGGCACACGATACAACTTCTTCTACTAGCTTGGAAGGAATCAGATTTATTGGCTATTGGATTAATGGACAAACGAAAACTTCCTCGTCCTAAGGATGAAGGCACGAGAAACGAAGCAAGTCAGGGCGCTTTCTCTCTTGAAAATCCATCAGCATACTTAACCAGATAAGTGACGGATGGTGTTCTTGCTGAATTGAGAACCCAGATGGCAAGGCAAGATGATCTCCTCCGCAAACAACAGGAGATGATTGACCAATTTTTCGCTCGGATGGAAGGCAGGCCGAGCGGCAATGCACAACTAACTGGGATTGGCATGGAATCAGCACTAGCAGGAACAGATAACCAGACCGGTTCGGGCCCAATCCGAACCATGGAGCACATCACAACAGATCAGAACCTAACTCAACTGGAAACTAGGGGCAACTCCAACCGGATCGGTTCGGATCCGATTCGGACCGTAGAACTTGGTGGACCCGGGGGCAGCAGCTTCCCATCTGGAAACTCAGGTCGAGCACAACCCACATCTGCACTGGTTCGGATCGAGCCAACACACACGCAGCAGCATGGAACGCCTCAGCTACAGGCACAAAGACCAATTCGGATCGGACATAATGAACTGAACCGGTTCGGTCCCACTAACCCACTGCAACCCGATCCGAACCGGATGACCTGTCTAGCTCCTTATACACTTCCAACCTCTTCTGGATTCAACGTTGGGGGCACCAGCTCTGATCTTAGCAACTTGCAACGGCTCTTTGAAGGCGACCGACTCGCCAATCTCATTGAACGCCTCTCGAGAGGCCGCACCTATCAGAATGACATGGATGATGTCAACCTCAATCCATTCACACAGGAAATCAGGAATTTTCGCAATCCCCCAGGTTTCAAACTTCCACAACTAGATCCCTACAACGGGAGGACGGATCCTACCGTGCATCTGATGCGCTATAAACGGCATATGGAAGTTCAATCGGCGTAGGAAAACGTCATGGCAAAGTGCTTCCCTCTGTTCTTGACTGATATTGCTGCTATGTGGATTCGGCAGCTGGAATCTGAATCGATCAACAGCTGGAACATGTTGGTCGCTAGCTTTATTGAACAGTTTCAGGTCCACATCGCTCGACCCAAGAGTGTAATGTCTCTCACCACAATCAAGCAGAGGCCTAAAGAAACTCTGTGCTCATTTCTGGAAAGCTTCAACATTGTAGTAGCAACAGTTGATAGACCTGAGCAATCTATGGTATTAATGGCGACAGTATCCGGCGTTCTATACAACTCGGAGTTCAAAAAATCCTTATACCGAGACCCACCAAGGAATCTCAGTGAATTCTACCTTGAATCGGATAGGTTTCTACGTGAAGAAGACGCAACGTCTGAAAAGAAAATTCTCGATGTTAACATGCTCAAAGACGGAGAACGGTCTGATTCTGGTAAAGGCAAAGGGAAAGCTGCTGTCAAGAATGAACACAACGCTCAGCCCCGGAGAGGGCCAAGATATGAGAAGTACACCGAACTCAATTCAACCTTGACTGACCTCTACATGAACACAAACGGTGACATCTCCTATCCAAAGCCTCCTAGGAGGGAGCCATCGCAAATAGAACGTGATTCTGGAAAATACTGTATGTTTCATGATATGGACGGTCATGACACGAATGACTGTAGGCACTTGCGAGACTTAATTGAGGAACGGGTTAGACGTGGAGAGCTACCCGAGTATGTGAAACAACCTACAGCGCCTGCACCCGCGCTGCCACCACCTGCTCCCCGTAGAGAGAATGACCCTGGAACGAACTCCCATCGGCTCATCATCAACTGATCTGGATTGGATCAATCTGCGTTTTCAGCATTTCTTAGGATTTAAGATATGCCTCTTTGCTTTCTTTAGGTTTTCCGATTGGCTAAATCGGAGTACACACGTTCGGGGTTAGGATTTAGTTCCAAAACGTGCTCTGCACTCGATGACATACCAATCAGGATTTTCTTTGGTTTTGTACTTTGAATTGAATAAGGAAGGACTTTCCGAGCATGGATTATGTTTGGCGAATTTAAGTGTCTTGTCAGGTTATGGCAGGATTCTCAATCTCAATTAAAGTATGGCTTATACTTATCTCGGACCCCTAGGCATGGATTATACTTAGGGACAGACTGTCTTATCAGGTTTTGGCAAGTATAGCTCTATCCCGACATGAGTATGGATTGTACTCACTAGGATTCTTAAGTATGGATTATACTTTGAAACAGCTTATTGTTTTGTCAGGATCTGGCAAAGGAACTCAATAAAACTCGAGTATGGTTTATGCTCAGTTTGAACTTCCTGGTATGGCTTATACCCGGAAAGTTAGGTCCCTCGTCAAGTTTTGGAAGGATGATTCGAATGGGTCTTGAGCATGGTTTATACTCAAACAAACGCCCAAGCATGGTATATGCTCGAAAATGTAATCAGTTTTGTCTGGATTTGACACACATTTTTGCTCTCTTTTCTTCGTAGGTACGAATTATACTTGCAGCTGGCAGGCCCGGCGTGGCCTTGGATTTCTCGGATTATCCAGAACACATCTTCCTTCAACTAGCAAGATATGTTCTGAGGAGCTAAATGTTGACCCGCTTTTTAGTCAAAGCAGTCACACATGGAATCTCTTCTCAGCAATACGCTCAAGTGTTAGGAATATCGTGAGAAGACAGGCAACGATTTGGTCGAAATCGCATCACAAACAAAGAAAGGCCCGAAACTT